>CM056603.1:32476627-32758342 GCA_029721355.1 Tegillarca granosa
TAAAAACCCACTTGGACAAGAGGCAAACTATCAGGGAATACTTAGTAAACCAATAGTCAAAGATTGACTAAAGAAACCCACTTGGACAAGAGCCAAACTATCAGGGAATACTTAGTAAACCAATAGTCAAAGATAGACTAAAGAAACCCACTTGGACAAGAGCCAAACTATCAGGGAATACTTAGTAAATCAATAGTCAAAGATTGACTAAAGAAACCCACTTGGACAAGAGCCAAACTATCAGGGAATACTTTGTAAACCAATAGTCAAAGGTTGCCTTAAAAAAAACCACTTGGACAAGAGGCAAACTATCAGGGAATATTTAGTAAACCAATAGTCAAAGGTTGCCTTAAAAAAACACTTGGACAAGAGGCAAACTATCAGGGAATACTTAGTAAACCAATAGTCAAAGGTTGCCTTAAAAAAAACCACTTGGACAAGAGCCAAACTATCAGGGAATACTTAGTAAATCAATAGTCAAAGGTTGCCTTAAAAAACCACTTGGACAAGAGGCAAACTATCAGGGAATACTTAGTAAACCAATAGTCAAAGATTGCCTAAAGAAACCCACTTGGACAAGAGGCAAACTATCAGGGAATACTTAGTAAACCAATAGTCAAAGATTGACTAAAGAAACCCACTTGGACAAGAGCCAAACTATCAGGGAATACTTAGTAAACCAATAGTCAAAGATAGACTAAAGAAACCCACTTGGACAAGAGCCAAACTATCAGGGAATACTTAGTAAACCAATAGTCAAAGATTGCCTAAAGAAACCCACTTGGACAAGAGCCAAACTATCAGGGAATACTTAGTAAACCAATAGTCAAAGATTGCCTTAAAAAAACCCACTTGGACAAGAGCCAAACTATCAGGGAATACTTAGTAAATCAATAGTCAAAGATTGCCTTAAAAAACCCCACTTGGACAAGAGCCAAACTATCAGGGAATACTTAGTAAACCAATAGTCAAAGATTGACTAAAGAAACCCACTTGGACAAGAGCCAAACTATCAGGGAATACTTAGTAAACCAATAGTCAAAGATTGACTAAAGAAACCCACTTGGACAAGAGCCAAACTATCAGGGAATACTTAGTAAACCAATAGTCAAAGATTGCCTTAAAAAAACCCACTTGGACAAGAGCCAAACTATCAGGGAATACTTAGTAAATCAATAGTCAAAGATTGCCTTAAAAAAACCCACTTGGACAAGAGCCAAACTATCAGGGAATACTTAGTAAACCAATAGTCAAAGATTGACTAAAGAAACCCACTTGGACAAGAGCCAAACTATTAGGGAATACTTAGTAAACCAATAGTCAAAGATTGCCTAAAGAAACCCACTTGGACAAGAGCCAAACTATCAGGGAATACTTAGTAAACCAATAGTCAAAGATTGCCTTAAAAAAACCCACTTGGACAAGAGCCAAACTATCAGGGAATACTTAGTAAATCAATAGTCAAAGATTGCCTTAAAAAAACCCACTTGGACAAGAGCCAAACTATCAGGGAATACTTAGTAAACCAATAGTCAAAGATTGACTAAAGAAACCCACTTGGACAAGAGGCAAACTATCAGGGAATACTTAGTAAACCAATAGTCAAAGATTGACTAAAGAAACCCACTTGGACAAGAGCCAAACTATTAGGGAATACTTAGTAAACCAATAGTCAAAGATTGCCTAAAGAAACCCACTTGGACAAGAGCCAAACTATCAGGGACTACTCAGTTACCCAGTAATCAAAGGTTGCCTAAAGAAACCCTTGTAATTGAAGAGGTTAAACTCTGAGTTAACTACAATATTCAAGAATGTAATTTTTAGGTATCAAAAATCTACTGTATAAACTATAAAAATAATTAATGATCCTTTGTGCAAAAATAAAATATTTTCTACAAAATGTTGGTACATTAAAAATTATATTAATCATAATAATTTTTAAAAAAATTTGAAAGTTAATCGTTGTAATATATATCAAAACCAGCCCAGATCTTCAGTTTTAACAAGACATATTTTAACACATCATGTTTAACCAATGATCTGCTATTTTTTGGCAACTCATTTTATCATTATTTTAAATAATATAACTAAAGTGTTAATCAAAGTAATATGACAGAATTATTCAAATTCAGAGGAGTGGAGTAATGGTGTTTTTCGCCCCCAGACAAGATTCCTCTAATTACATAGAGGTAGTCAGTTCTTGGATAGCTGAGAAAACCTGAGTACCCACAAACCTCTGTCAATCAAACTGACAAACTTTCATCTCTAAAGTTTGCCTGGAAAGGGATTTGGACCTAGCCAGTGAGAGGTACTGTGATCCATAAACCAGTGCTGCAGCTGACTTGGCCACCAAGGCCCCATGAATGATTTGAGTATTTGTGGTGGTTAATTGGAATATAACTTAACAAAAATAGAGAGTCTGATATTAAACTTGTAAATTTAATGTGCTGTGTAGTATTTATGTGTACAGAAAGACTTTGTAATAATGCCCCTTGATAACTCTGCCACCTTACTTTTTGCCACAAGGTTTTAGAGTCTCAAAATTTATTTCTTTTTTTATTTCTTTATAAATTAAACCTCCCTTAATATATCACCATGCCCCTTTTTAATAACTAAACTTGACTGAATAAATAGTGTTATTGAACCAAGAGATCAATATGTTATGGTTTACTTTTTTTTAAATCTGCATCATCATCTTGGTGATGTGACAGGTATGCATGTGAATATGTTGTTTCGGTGAGAGTGGCATACAAAAAAAGTAATTGTAATGGTAGTTTATGTCCCGGTCAAAAATTCTTTTAATGATAATAGGCAGTCAATTCTAAGATGGAGGGGAAAATCAGAATGCCATGAGAAAACATTGACCATTTTAAAACCAACAAACTTTACAATAGAATCTGACCGAGCAAGGTATTTAGGGGGTATTGTGATTTCTCAGTGCTAGATTTAGACCATTTGGCTACCAAGGCCATGCATGCATGCATGCACGTGTGTGTGTGTGTGTGTGTGTGCGAGTGTGTGTGTGTGTGTGTGTGTGTGCGAGTGTGTGTGTGTGTGTGCACTCGTGTGTGTTTATATATATTTTTATATGTATATAAAACAACCTTCACCCTAGCAATCTGGATTTCATATAATAATATTACATACACTGTGATATAATACATTTACATATTAAAGAATGTAAAAAACAAACAAACACCATGTTAAAATATTTGACTAGTGACACTTCATGTTACAAGTGAATGATTTAAGTGATTGAAAACAGATCAGCATTTGTAAAATTATTTATAGCTTTACAAGGTAGTGTAATGTGCCATGTGATGCCATCTAAGAGTTATATGTCACCTTAGTTCCTTGTTTTCAAAGTTTAAACTTGACAGAGACTGTGATAAAAAAAAAAGGTTGCATTTGTTGGCCTAGTTCTTTGTTTTCAAAATTTAAAGCTCAATGGAGATTGTCAAAATAAACAAAAAACTAAATAAATAATTATGAGTCGGCTTAGTTCCTTGTTTTCAAAGTTTAAAACTTGATAGAGACTGTGATGAAAAAAGTTCCTTCTGTTGACCTAATTCTTTGTATCCAAGTTTAAAGCTTGATTGAGATTGTGATATTTAAAATAATTCAATAAATAATTATGTGTCGGCTAAGTTTCTTGTTTTTAAAGTTTAAAACTTGACTCTGATGAAAAATCAAGTATTTTGTACTTTGTTTCAAAGTTTAAAGCTTGAAGGAGGCTGTGATGATAAAAAGTTTAAATTATAAGTTGCTTCCAATTAATATACATGAGTATAATGTATTGTTTTTGGTATCAGAATAAAATTTTCCCAACAAAATAATTAGCAGATCTTACAAGAGTGCCCATGCTGTATTGAATTAGTTAAGCAAGTTGGATTAATTTTTATACTTTGAGAATTGCAAGTGTTGCATAAACATTTATTTATCATGTCAGTTAAATTCAAAATCACATAAACACAAATCAATTAAGGTTTTGTTAATTGTATAATCCTAGATAGTTTCTTTTAATGGACCATTAATGCTATCCAAAAATATGGAGTTACAGCCCCTGATCTGCAGTTGAAATACATTAACTTTTTATGTAAAATGGTTACATATATACATAGACTTGGTTTTTTTTTTTGTTTTTTGGTTTTTTTTTTTGGTTAATAATTGTATTTTATTTTATTTTATTTTATTTAGTTTGTCATTTAAATCAAACAATTTAACACTGATTTTATGCAATATATTACCAGATATTTAATAGACACATCATAGTAGCAACCAATTTGTTTACAACCGTAAACTCCCTGGAAGTAGTAGCCCTCTAGAAAATCAAAGGCCCATTTGTAACTGTAAAATTCGTTTCTCACTGTAAGAAAATAGTCAAAATGTCGGCAATATGTACAAGTTAACCTGGCCAACACAAAAAATGATGTCATAACATGTAACAACAAATAGGAATATTTTGGTAACTTTGGAGATCAGAGTGAAATTACACCATTGTAATATGATTTTTTTTTCATTTAAACTCCTTCAAATTTGTAAAAAAGGAAGACATTATGTCAGAAACCAGTTAGATTTTAACATAAAATCCGTAAATTAAAACTTTAAAATGTGCTTACATAAAATATCTTATTTTCCTTCAAAAATAGAACTGGACTTAAATCTGAAAAAAAAACAACTCATGTATAAATATACCATGGAATCTTGATTTACATGCATATATTTGATAAAAAAGTTTTTGGGGTAATATCATACAATTCCGAAGTTTGACTTCTGCAACGAACTGGACTTTTTTCCCCTGTGAATCCCATTCATAAACTACAATGTGATACCTACTCTCATTCCCATCAAGCTATAATTTCCCGTAAAAAAGGAATTACATAATTCAATATTTTCCAATAAAAATATTTCAGGAAATAGCTTTCCATAACCATGACAACTGGTAGAAACAATAGTTCAGGACAAACAATCAAAGCTACCATATCGTACAGAAATGAATTCTATTTATAGTCAGAGACAAACATTTTTGTTACATGGGTTACCATGATAAGTCACAAGGAGACAGAGACATATCACTTAAAAAACTTATAAAATGTAAATTTAATACATAAATAACATAAGAATGGCTTCAATGTAAAACACGGTCTCTTCAAATTTTCTAATAAAAAAGCAATTTCATTTGAAATAAATAATTGGAAACTTTAACACAAAATTAAATTTCACATGTTGTGAATTCCAAAGTTGTAGTTTATGTTTTCATACTGCTTTCTATCTATCTATATATACTAGTTACAAAAAAAAAAAAAAAAAAAAAAAAAAAAAAAAAAAAAAAAAAAAAAAAAGATTATGTACTATTTTTATTGTGAATTGATTATTCTTTATGGTTTTTGTTCAATTGTGTCTTCAATTATATATATATGTGTAGGAAAAAAATAACTTTCATGGAAAACATGATGGATAAAAAAAAGTAAACACTAAATACATGTGTAACTAAATATTCACTACATGAATAAAAAAATAAAACCAACACTGTGATTCAATTTAAACTGCACCAAAATCAATTAACTTTAAGAAATAAATTTTAACAAAAATAGTTGAAAATTACTAAATGCTATTCCCTCTAAAAAGCCGAAAAAAGCCTGTTTTTCTAAAATCTATTTTATTTAGTGTCCACAAATTTGAATGATTGTTATGGTCACTAGTTGTGCAGTTAAGTAAAACAGTTTATGGACAAGATTAAGAATACTTTTTACTCACTATAAATGTTTATCACACCTTTGTATGGAAAAGTAGTTATGATGTTTTACATACAAAATAAGGATACATGTATTTCTCCAATATGGGGATGTTATCTTCTGGAACGGTGCAGGAAACTTGAGGGACATACTTCCCTTGGACAAGTGTACTGATAAACTTTTTCACACTTGGAATAGTCCAAGTGAAATTCCAATCTAGACCTTGATAGGTGCTGTGATGTTTAAGACAGCCCTTAAAACCTATCAGGCCTTCAAGGTTCCCTTTATAAGGGCAATGATCCCATCAGCACCACACCTATTTATAGGATTAAAAAATTTAAATGGGGGAAAAAATACTAAAAAATGTTAAATTAAAGAAAACCTGAACAGTTGGCTAAAGCTTAATTTACATTAAACAGACAAACTTTCAGATATATATACAACATGTATATAAACAAAAAAAATCAATATAAGTTTTTCAACAATCTAAACAAAAAACAATAGCTTACTTCAAACATTACAATATCAACAATGAAAAAGTAATATGCTAGATTTGAAGAAAAAAAACAAACAAACACACACACACACATACAGGCAAAATTTTTAACTTTAAATTGATCAATATCAACCATATAAAAATGTAAGATTTCAAAAAAAAAAAAAAAAAGAAAAAAAAAATTATATGTAGGTATCCAATTTCGGGAAAAAAAAATACTGCGGATCATTTTACATGTGAAAATTCTTGCATATGTACTGAAAATTGAGAGATATGGTGGAAAGTATATGTGCATTATGACCAGCTATTGTAAAATGCCAAAGTTCTATACACTTACATGTGCTTTCTGTGTTGACAATGCTCTATGAGCAGATGGCACAAAAAGGATAAAGAAATTTCCTGATTTTCAGTACATGTACTTAGAGGGACACATTACAACAAAATGTTTCAGCAATTTGTAGTAATTTTATAATATCACAGATCCTGTTATATCCTCCCGCAATATATGATAATAAACTAAATTAAGAATATCTATATTTAACTTCAAACAAATCAGCTGCCTTTTCCGACTTCAGAATATGTTGGCATATCAACAACTACTAATTTATTTTTAACTTTGTAAGAAGGATATAATCCAGATTTTCCTGTCCGTCTATTCAACCCTTTTGAAAATCCGTCCCAATGATTCCCAGCTATTCCGATGGTATCTCCAGGCATCAATTCTATTTCGTTGGGACCCTGAGGTACATGCTTTGCTATGGCTTCCACATCATGAGCATTCTGTCCACCAAAATAATAAATGTCGTCCAAAGATTTGAAATTCTGTGAGACATCTCCATGCATTGTCTGCATCATTTCATAAGCAACACGACACACCTAGGATAAACGTTAAAAATGAAAAATATGACAGTCCTCAGCTTAACAAGCTGTTAGAAAAGAGGCTTAGTTTACTAAGCTTAGCCTGATTTGACACATCAAATCTATCCAAAAATTTTGACTAAAATTTTATCACTGGATGGCATTGTTAATGTTGGAATTCAAGTAGTGATGTGGGATTGGGGGGGGGGGGGTTATTTAGCTGTTTTTCTTTTTTCTTTTTTTCTCATTTTTAGAAGATCAAAAAAAAAATTTCATCAAGTTGTGAAGTGAAGGGGGGAGTTATTAAGCTGCTTTTCTTTTTTTTCAGTATCAAAAGAGCAAAAATCCATCAAGTTGTGAAGTGGAGTGGGGGAGTGGGGGAGGAGTAAGTAAACAATTTTTTTCTCAGTTTCAAAAGAGAAAAAAAGTTTTCATCCTTAAAAAGACATTAACACCCTGTACTTTGGCCTTAAGTCACAAATTAATCTTTCTTATGGATGATAAAATCATCATCCTTAAATAACTCTTAGTATTAATCTCAAAGTGAGGCAATAACTGTATAGAACTGAACTCTAATGCACTTAAGTCTACAATATCCATCTTAAAGGTCAACAATCGTATAACAATTACCTCAAGGTTAACTGTTACACTTTTACTTTTCTAAACTTTTTTTATATATACAAAATACAGTTCCACCACTTTGAATCTATTTTATGCTTGTATGCCTATAACATTAGTTACAATTTACTTAAAAGAAAATTAATGGAAATCACAACCAAAAGCTGTATAATTTAACAAATATATGAGTCTGGTTGATAAGTTTGAGGGTAACCTTAACAAAATTGTTAATACATGTACTAGTTATAACTTTGTACAAACTTGTAAAGACCAGGAGAGACCTTAAATGGAGTTAATAATGCTGGTGTTAAATTAGAACCTACCTGTGCTAATGAGAATGTACAGACCGAGAGTGTTCTTAAATGAAGTTAAAATGCTTGAGTAAAATTTATACTTATCTGTGATCAGAATAAAAAGACTGGGAATGAAACTAATGGAGTAGGTATAAGTTTGTACCAACTTGTGGTAAAAATTGTATAAATCAGGAGAGACCATTACATGGAGTTCACAATGCTGGTGTCAATTTTGTACCAATCTGTGATAAGAATGTACAGGCTAAGAAAGACCTTGAATGGAGCTATTAATGCTGGTGTTTACCTTGTACCAGCATGTGATAAAAAAATGTACAGACCAGGAGAGGCCTTAAATAGAGTTAATATTGCTGGTGTTAAATTGGTACCTAACTGCTAATGAGAACGTACAGACCAAGAGAGTTTTTAAAGGGAGTTAAAAATGTAGGTGCAACGAGAATGTACAGACCAGATAAGAAGTGTGTATCTGCTATAAATACCATGTAGAGATGTATCTGTGAACCGAGATGAAAGACCCGCTGACTTGAAGATATCAGGATTGTTAGCTTACCTGTGACGAGAATGTACAGACTAGATAATCACACAAAGATAAGAAGTGTATATCTGCTATAACACCATGTAGAGATGTATCTGTGTACCGAGACGTAAGGCCTGCTGACTTGGAGATATCAGGATCATTAATGAAATTATATGAAGGATAGCTGAAAAATTAACAAATATCAATTAATAAAATCCAGGTTTTAAACATCATTTAATGAGATTTAAGGCAATTTCATTGAACTGTGAATAACTA
Organism: Tegillarca granosa; assembly: GCA_029721355.1. Lineage (NCBI taxonomy): Eukaryota > Metazoa > Mollusca > Bivalvia > Arcoida > Arcidae > Tegillarca > Tegillarca granosa. The sequence continues at coordinate 32,485,439 of CM056603.1, forward strand.
TTATTCAAAAAAAGAAAATTTTCCATACCATTCAAGACTTGAACTTCACCCAAGTGTCAGGATGGTGTAATAATGGGACTGGAGAACTCAGTCAGTTAGCATTTTTCAATTTGCTCTGAGTGAATGCTTCTAAAAGCCAGACCTTAAAACACACTTTCACATCTCACAAATACATGAACTTGTTTTTTCTTTGACTATTGCTTAAAGATGAATAAACTTGCTCTTGTCCAATAGATGAAAAATTGCTGATGTAAAGTGAAACAACATTACATCATCATAATTACATCCAACCAGCAAAACTTCAACAGTTGCAGCTTTACAAACCGCATGTACATGTATTAATTTAGTCTTTTCAACACTTGCTTCAGGAATCATTTATGCTGTACTATTGAATATCCAGTTTTTTTGTTGAAGCTGTCTACAGTTTACTCTCTTCATTGTTGTTTGCGGAGATATGCATATGGAGTAATCTATTTCATTTCCAATTTCAATGAACACATACTGTTTTCTAGCAAAATTTAAATGTGGAAAAACATATATGTACATAGTATGCATTAGAAACAAACATATATTGATGTATAGATGTATATGTAGTGGAAATATAAGAAAACATGCCATGCCTAAAATGACATGGGGCATCCATTTTCCTAAGTCTTTTCTAAAGGACCCATGGATTTCATTTCTAAAGCCAAATGCTTCACAAAAGAACAGTCATTACCTACTCTCAAGTCTTGGTCAGACCTGACAAGGGTTCACACCCATAACTCCCAAATCCTGAATGTGCAGAGCTACTATAATTGTATCAACCATCCAGAAGATTTCAAAAAATTTCTAATTTTGTTAAAAAGAAACAATTTTTTTTTCATACGACATCATAAAACCTTTCCTTCCATACTGTGAAATTATTCCTGTATTTTCTTTCTTTTTTTTTATGTTTGATATTTGATAAAAACTCACTTTTTCCTGGCATCATTGATGACTGAGGAATCGTCCGTTGCTAAGTAAACATTTCTTGTTTTCACTTCCTGTCTGTCAGCAAGACGATCAAAATATTCCTCGACATAAATCATATATTCTTCAATCCCATGAAATTTAGCTTCGGCTATCAATTTATCAGTTCTTCTAACATGAACCCTTCAATTAAACAGACTATTTATTTCAATAAACACACACACAAGCACACACAAACACACACAATTACAAATTCACACAATAAAGGATCCCTATATAAACAGTTTTCCCTGGATTAAACATACCAGACAAAAAATAAATCTCTTTAAGTACAAAATCAAAAACATTGACTAAAGATTGTGGGTTTAGGGTAGAAAATTTTGGATCAGTCCATTCCACAATAGGTAAGATTGCTCCTTTTCGAACCACAATCTATTCCCTTATGGTATGTTGTAAAGCTAGCAGATATTTAACAATTGAACTGTTTAAAATTGATGTTCATTGTCAGTATGAAGGCAACAACTTTGCAAGCAAACGGAATAACACGTGTTAGCTCGTTATGATAAGTTTGCTTGCAAAGTTGTTGCCTTCATACTGACAATGAACATCATTTTAAGACAGTTCAATTGCTATATTTTTGTTAAATATTTTTTTAATAATTATTCTTTGATTTTCAGAATAAAAAATTCCCATCTATAACACATGCACATCGGGGGGAGTACAGTAGGTGCAACAGCTGTATTCAAGACCGAGAATGACACATTATTAATCCGCACTATTTTTGATGTGGGGTAACAACGGGTAGAATTTAGTTTGAAAAATTATAGTGTTATCATGTATTTTGGTGGCATTTTCTCGATTTGTCATTAACATAATGTATTTTTTGCAAATATTAAATATATAATAATATATATGTATAAAAAAATTGAATATCAACATCAATGTGTTGTTATTTGTAGACTGTATTTTGGTCTAAAATCAGGTGCACCTGATGTGGCCCCATCTCACTGAAAAGAAGTTTAGAGTAAAAGATTGCTGGCTATATGTCGGAAGAAAAATTGGTGAATCTGAAACTGTAGCAGAGGAATAATTTTCAATGGCCAAGCATGTGGGTTTCGAATCTGCACCGGAATACTAGTATGTGAGTGTAGGCAGGAATTTACCAAGAGATTTTTTCTGGATTGTCAACATTGTTAGGTTGAGATTCACTCTTACATTATGTGCCAAGCTTCATACTCGGTATCGTTCAAATGTAGACAGCAAAGCATTGAGAAGTATACTTATTCTCTATGCCTGCTGCCTGTGCAAATATCTCTCAAAGTTGAGAAAATAATCGTTTTAAGTTAAGCAAGGAGTCTTGTAGTACTTAAACCATGTATTATAGTTTCTATTGTATCCTTTGTATACTGATTACAAGCATGTAGCTGATTTTTCAGTTTTTCAGATCCACAAACACAGCATGTGAAACAAACAATTTTCACTGGATGTGGCATACATGCGTGAATCTTATTCCAATTGAAATTTATATCACCTGAAATTATCATACCGCGAGATACAAAATTGACTGACATGATGTACCATTACACATTCCTCAAAATAATAGGGGATGTAGCAGCTTTGCCAAGGTAGGAAGAAATTTTTATAAGATCCGACTGTTCATGAATAATTTGTGGTTTGATGGTTTTGACAGACCAGTTCTTGTCTGTTCTTTCAGAAACACCTTTTGATTTTTTAAACCCCGTCTCTCACAATGTCAATATTATGGTGAATATCAGCCAGGTGCCTAAATTGTAACTAAAATTTTATTTGATTAATTTCTTTGATTTTATTTTTTGCATTCTAACCATTGAACCGTTCTTGTAAAATTTTGTAAAAATGTGTTTTTTAAGCTTGTCTCGAATATAAACAAAACTGACATGATAGTTATGGTAATGTAGTTCCAGATTGTGTATTGCATTTTTTATGTATTTAAACATGGAGTGAGAAGGTTTTGGCATTCATTGTCAATCATAAACGCAACAACTCTCAAGCTTGCAGGTATGGGAATTTCACAAGGCAAATGAAAATATTACCTGGTGAACTCAATTCATTGTCTATAAAATTCATAAATGACAGTCCCTTCAAATGAGTAAAGAGTAGCTCTAAGAGTAAAATAAACTTAAAAATTTAATTTGTTTACTTCTACACATTTCAAAATGATACTTTGAGGATTAACATGTTTCGCATGCACTCAGACCTGACTGGTTAGAGTTTTGATGACTTCCTCATTTCAGCTGTATAAAATATGACCATTTGAATACAAATTATTTATTGAAAGCAACAAACCTGTCTTATAAGCTTTGAAAATATATTATATACTCATTTATTCCATAAAACCAACATATATGTACAAGGACTAAACAAGTCATTTGACCTTTGACCTCAAGGGAGATAAAAATTTCAAAATTAAATACATCCATAATACTACAAGAAAAGTTCTATGAAATGTTCATGTACTTACCCTACAATGGGATTTTTTGAAGTTGAGTTTTTCCTTAATTTTATCTAAACTTTCTGTTAAATGTTTTTGGGGTCTTGTGAGATATTTAACAATTTGTCCAATCCACCATGCAGACGGGTCACCATGCAGTCTGATCAGTCTTTCTGATAAGTCTTTAGGTATTGCCAAAGGGAGATAATTTGGTCGAGGATATATACTGTCAATAATTGGAACTTCTACAATCTGTGCATCTTTTATAGATTCAGGACCTGAAGAAAGGTAAAAAATCAGATAAGATGCTTATCGAAAAAAAAAAACAAAAAAACTGTAAGATCACCACTAAAAAATATTTAAACCCAAAATTTTAATTTGTCTATGAAATAACGTTCATCAAACAGGAGCCTCTGTGGCCAATTGAAATAAAGGGTACACTTACAATATCACAGTGTCACTCATCACCTAGTTCTAAATGCCACTCTGACAAATCCTAATTTTGGAAGGGTTGGGGAAACCAAAAACCCCAGAGAAAAACACCAACATTTAGCAAGTGAGCAGATTGACCTTGCGACCTTGACCTTTGTATGTATGCCATAAATTAGTCTTTTAGTCTTCTGTGAGTGTACATTTGTATTAAGTTTGATCATAATTCATCAACTCATCCATAGTTAAAAGAGTTATAAAACTGACAAAGTTTTACACAAATCGAATTCTATATATCCCCTCAAATTAAGTTTGCTGGGGATAGTACAGACATACGGATTCCTCTATATCTCCCCTCCCCCACATCAAATTTAGGGGAAATTGTTATTCTTTACCTCCCCAGCTTCTCTGAGAACCACTGCCTTTGTCAGTACATCTGGTACTCAATGGTTGAAACACTGTTTCCCAGCCTCCTGGAGCGTATCTCCAACCTTTGGATTCTAAGATGAGTGTACGCTGGTTAGCATAAGCTATGATCATACAGTAAGTTACATGATGGAGCTGACATCCATATCCACAGCCTTTACCAAGGTTACATAAAATCTTCTTTGCTTTAGAACAGTCTTTTGGATTCTGAAAAAATAATATAACAGACATAAAATTAAACAGAGAATATTTCTAAATAATGAAGATATCAATTTTTATTTTGAAGGAAATAATATTCTATGTCTTGTAATTTGACAGAGAAACATATGTGATTTAATCCTGTTGATAAAAAAACATTCACTGAATTTTTTTTTATCTATGAAATGGTCCATGTGTCAACAGCAAAATCCCATAAATGCATATAATTACATGAAAACAGAATGGAGTGCCATATGAGAGGTTGACACCCCAGTCAATATTGTTTCACTTTTATCAAAGCAGTTAGCTCAGGGATTGTGGAGGAAACCAGAGTATTCATAAAAATCCACAGACCTTTGGCAATCAAACTGACAAATTTTTCTTACAAGGCTCTGTCCCAAGTGGGATTTGAACCTTGATGGTAACAAGCACAGTGATCCTTAAATGTGTGCTACAGACCACTTGGCAACCAAACATCCTTACCATATACATGTATATTAAATTCAAGCTACAAAGGTCAATTTTAACTAGTAGTATTAATAGTCAGTTTTGTAGAATTGAAACAAATAGCCTTTAAAATTACCTCTCTGTACAATTTATAGAAATTTGTAAATAAATTAAATAATTAAATATTCTTAAAAACTTAAATTCAATTGTTAAAATTTTGATAAAAAAAAATTAATTCTCAATATAAACGAGTCATATTGGTCATTATTATGAACATACTTGTAAATATTGTAGTCTTCGTTGTACAAGATCTCCAAGTTCCTGGGATTCCTTTTCCCTCCAGTCTCCTGTGCCATCTACATTTTTTAATGAATGCATGTCGTTCAATAGCTTCCTGTTCAAATAAAATAAAGAACATAGATAATCATCACATATATACTGAAACATTAAAATATGAAAAAAATTATGAAAAAAAAACTATAATTTTTTAAAAAAAAAAATCTTACTAAATAACTAACTAACTAACTTAATAAATAAAAAATAAAAAAAAAAAAAATAAATAAATAAAAAATTCCAAAATATCCCACTATATCGTTTCTGTGTTCTACAATTTTGATGTTTTCAATGCATTGCATAATTATAATTGTTATTTTTCATTTATTAAAGACATTTAACCATTTAGAACAAAGGGAATTGTGTTAAGATGCCTTAAAATAGGATGGGGTCTCTTTGGGTTAGGGTATCAGGTAGATTAAGAAAAGATTTTTCTCCCATATTGAGTTTGTCAGTTTCCTTTCTGGAGGTCAGTGGTTTTTTTCTGGGTACTCCAGTTTCCTTTTTCTCCCTTAGTGAGTTTGTCAGTTTCCTTTCTGGAGGTCAGTGGTTTTTTTCTGGGTACTCTAGTTTCCTTTTTCTCCCTTATTGAGTTTGTCAGTTTCCTTTCTGGAGGTCAGTGGTTTTTTTCTGGGTACTCTAGTTTCCTTTTTCTCCCTTATTGAGTTTGTCAGTTTCCTTTCTGGAGGTCAGTGGTTTTTTTCTGGGTACTCTAGTTTCCTTTTTCTCCCTTATTGAGTTTGTCAGTTTCCTTTCTGGAGGTCAGTGGTTTTTTTCTGGGTACTCTAGTTTCCTTTTTCTCCCTTATTGAGTTTGTCAGTTTCCTTTCTGGAGGTCAGTGGTTTTTTTCTGGGTACTCTAGTTTCCTTTTTCTCCCTTATTGAGTTTGTCAGTTTCCTTTCTGGAGGTCAGTGGTTTTTTTCTGGGTACTCTAGTTTCCTTTTTTCTCCCTTATTGAGTTTGTCAGTTTCCTTTCTGGAGGTCAGTGGTTTTTTCCTGGGTACTCTAGTTTCCTTTTTCTCCCTTATTGAGTTTGTCAGTTTCCTTTCTGGAGGTCAGTGGTTTTTTCTGGGTACTCTAGTTTCCTTTTTCTCCCTTATTGAGTTTGTCAGTTTCCTTTCTGGAGGTCAGTGGTTTTTTTCTGGGTACTCCTAGTTTCCTTTTTTCTCCCTTATTGAGTTTGTCAGTTTCCTTTCTGGAGGTCAGTGGTTTTTTTCTGGGTACTCTAGTTTCCTTTTTCTCCCATTATTGAGTTTGTCAGTTTCCTTTCTGGAGGTCAGTGGTTTTTTTCTGGGTACTCTAGTTTCCTTTTTTCTCCCTTATTGAGTTTGTCAGTTTCCTTTCTGGAGGTCAGTGGTTTTTTTTCTGGGTACTCCAGTTTCCTTTTTCTCCCTTAGTGAGTTTGTCAGTTTCCTTTCTGGAGGTCAGTGGTTTTTTTCTGGGTACTCCAGTTTCCTTTTTCTCCCATATTGAGTTTGTCAGTTTCCTTTCTGGAGGTCAGTGGTTTTTTTCTGGGTACTCCAGTTTCCTTTTTCTCCCTTATTGAGTTTGTCAGTTTCCTTTCTGGAGGTCAGTGGTTTTTTTCTGGGTACTCTAGTTTCCTTTTTCTCCCATATTGAGTTTGTCAGTTTCCTTTCTGGAGGTCAGTGGTTTTTTTTCTGGGTACTCTAGTTTCCTCTACCATCCCTGTGCTATTCTCCTCATTATAATGAATAAAATAATCTTGTCTAGGGTTCAAAACACAAATACGCCACAATCCTTACTTTTTTACTCCTTTGTTTTTGGTTCAGAGAGAAAATCAGTAATAAATTAAAATTGACCCTTGCTCAGATCCACATATGATGCTATTTATGACCACATAAAGTCATATGATTATATGACACATAGCAGTCATTTTTTCACATTTTTGCATTATAAAAAGATTTGTGCAGTTTTTGAGGGGCCATTAGAACAAGGTACTATTGTAAATCACTTAATTTTCGTAAGCACTTTTTTTCGTGACACAGTAACAATTCACAAAATTTAGTTGTCGTGAAATTGAAGTGATTTTTGATAAAGTTAACTTCAAGTTTTCTATGCATTTTTACCAAAAAAGACTGAATGCTAACATGGACAATACATTATTATGTTCTAATGCTCACATCATGTAGTAAATCCAGAACAGTGTCCATGCTATTAGCCTTAAAAACATCCAAAATTACTAGCACATTCTGACAGGGTGACATGTTATATCAATTGACAATACCTATAATATTTTCACCTGAGTACTAATTAGATCACATGGCTTGATAATCTCATGAAGGTTTATATAAGTATATCATATATGAGTTTAAAAATAAACTGACCAGTGATATAATATGTACAAATAATAAACATATTTTATAATGGTTGCCTATGGGAAAATCACCGAAAATTTCATGTTGCAAAAAAGGTTTTAGTATAGATCTGCAAAAAAAAAAGTGAAATTAAGTTAAAGTAATTTACAATATATTAAGGTAATACTGTACTTACATGTGTATGTTGGAACCATTAAGTTGTAATTTAGATAACATTTGTACTACAGCTGTGTTACCCTCTGCCATGGCTTTTGCTTTCTTTAACTCTGATCTCATGTAGTACCAGAATTCTACAGCATCATTCTCTGCTTTACGTCTTAATACTTCATGATTAAAAGAAGGTCCATTATCTTCAAATAGACAAAGAAAATGTTTATGATGTTTAATTATTACTGCACAGTATCTTGTATTGTTGTAGAAATAAGCCAGTGTTTGCAACATCAAACTTATGACAGTTAATTTTAACGTCATAGCTCACTTAATTCAACTATTTTTAACTCGAAATCACTATGCATATGACCATCTCATCTGGCTCAAAAGAGGGGGTCACAGGTTTGAACACCAGCCAGGTCACACATAAGACTTTCAAATTTGAGATACTGCTTCTTCATCTGGCACTCAGCTTTTAGGGGACAGAGTATCGACAGATTTATTCATGTTCCAGTTTTCAGTTTAAGTGACTAGTGGTATGCCTATCTACTCCATACTAATCTGGTGAGCTAGCACCTTAAAAAAATTCACCCAGTTGGTCAGAACAAATCAGATGAAAATCAATAACCTATATGCTGATATTGGTTGAACAGTTTTTCAACGTGTAAAATTTTAGGCAGCAAAATTTCCTCTGTTCAGAATATTTTTTATAGAAACAAAGGTTTTGATTGGTGATTTTATGCAATGACATGACTAAAACAGTGAAAATTACAAAGGAAAGTTTGTGGTCATAAAAACAGCGATACAGACAGTGAAAAGTGACAGGATACAGTTTCTGAGAAGTTCAGAAAAGCAAAAAAAAAAAAAGACCTGTATCACCATTCATTTAACCAAAAGAAAACAACTAAGCAGACATGTTCATGAGGATATAAAATATACCGTAGTTCGCATATAAATATTTTTGAAAATATTGAATACACTATAGCCAATTCAGTTGAAGTTTAATATAAGGTATATATAGAAATTATGTAAGACCTTGAGATTAAATTTATCTGCCTGATTTTCAACAAGGAGCAACTGTGTTTATAAGACTGACTCTTAAAATTTCATAGAAATAGAAAATCTTTTTTATCTCTGAAAAATTGAGAACTTAAGCTCTACAAAACTTTTATTATACTTATGATGAAAACCAAATATGATTCAAATGTTCGTCATTACAATTGATAGTCGGAACCCTTCTGATTTTATCCATTTCGTTTATATATTACCTCATAACCACAACTTTTGTTCATTAAAAATGATCATCTATCACAACAAAAGTTGAATTTTCTAAAAACCACTGGTCTGGGCAAGCATGTTGTCCAACACAACACCAACTGGTACTGGACAATCAGAACAGCATAACTGTTGAGCCTTGAGAACAAAATGAAAGCCCTGCATAGAGACCCTCTTGCAATTGAAGTAACATTTACCATTAAAGTTTGTTGTCTCTGCCCTGACCTCTTTAACCTCTTTTCCAGTGTCAATGTCATTTTTAGATAGACTTGGTCTTTTTCCAGTCTTTGTCTGAAGCGACCTATAGTTACAAAAACAACAATATATAAATTACAGGTAAAATCTTAATACAATGTATAAAGATCCATGAATATTGTTAAATTTTTATTACATGTATTTCTGGTTACAAAATTTGCTATTTGCGATTTTTTTTTTCAAAATTTCTACAATTAGGTAGACAAAATTGGGAATATATTTGATTAATAACCAACTGATGGTTATATAACTGATAAAAGTTTAACAACATTGTCAAAAATAACACTTCTGGAATGCTATTTTTTTTTGCAAAAGTAAGGTGGAATAACAGTGCTGAACAAGATTCTTTCAGTTATATCCAGGTGGTCAGTTCTGGGATGGCAGAGAAAACCAATGACTTACAACAAAGGTACTGACAAACTTTCTCACACTAGGATCTGCCAAGTAGGATCCATAACTTTGGACAACTTGGCCACAAAGGCCACTCTTGCCATATTTGGTACATGTATTTGGAGAAATGTAGATTTTCAAAAATATTCCCCTAAATTATTGATATTTTATTTTTGTCTCAAAGGGCAAATGGAGGACCTGTCTAGCCCACCAAAAAACTTTAGAACCTTTATTGACAATCGAATGATTTCAATTCTGATGACCTCAATCATTATTTAGAAGGAATGGTGTGGGGATTGTGTAAAATACTAAATATGGAATAATTATGTTGTTTGTAGTTAGCTAATAAAAAACTAATGGCTATTAATAAAAACACAACTATTTACTAAAACTGTAAACCAAATTTACTTCATTATGAATTAACATATTGAAACAACATACTTTATATCATGTGCCAGGGACTTATATTCTTCATTTTGGGCCTTTAGTTTATCCTACTTCTCTGAGAACTCTTCTAAGCTGTCGTTCGAGGTTACTTGTGCTTTCCGCAGGTTGTTGGAACATCACATGACTCATATAAACCATGACCATCAACCAAAATCCCATCATCCCGACAACTATCTTCCATGTTTTCATTTTGTAATTTATGTCTATACACTATCCCTGAAATTACCAAATATTTGATCAGGCATTTCTTTTTTTTTCATTGTCAACTTTATGAAGGTCTTATAGAGCTTTTGCTAACCATAATTGAGGACTGAAATTGGCCCTATTCCCATTGGAAGGACAATGATATTTTCCTAAATTTGTGGTATTTTTCAAAAAAAAAAAAAAAAAACAAATTGACCTTTTACATAGTTCTTTCATCTGTATGATAATGTTTTCAATTACCTGTAGTTTCAACTACACCTTTATTAAAATTATTCAAAGCTAAAATTTTATATATTATTAATTTAGTGACAAATTAAAATGCTACATTATCATTTACTATGCTATATAGATTTGGAATTCACACTATCTAAGGGACTGACAAGACCTTTATCTGAAATGCCCTAATTTCCAGAACCAAGGATTTTTAATTACAAGAATTGTATAAGTTTTTACATGAGCTTTATATAACAGAATCCAACAATATAGACAGACAAGAAAAGCAGAAACACTACAAACAATTTGTTTTTCTCGGTCCTACTGGGAATATTTAGAAACTACATTGATTTGGCAATGCATTGTGGATATATATCAAACTTTTAGTTGAAAACTATGCTTGTCATTTGATAATTACAACTGAAATAACATTACAAAACCAGTGTAATTAACTTTCTTTTTAACTGCAAGTATTATCTCACAATGGAGTCCTACAGCGTAACATGTGATTAATATCCCTTCAGGTTTGTGATGAATTTTGGAATATAACTTTTATGGGAAAAAAAGTCAACTTATAAACTAATGTGGATTCAAAATTAAATGCCAACTAGAACTCTCTTGAGACAGATATCCTCACCTAAAATATTCATTTGATCTTTGGACTTTGACCTTTGATGTTTAAACCCTATTGATTTATGTGACACACTGTCACATGTTGGTGTTAGTTAATGTCAAAAGAAACATTTAAATCATTTAAAATGTCACTGGAGCCAAGTTTGATAAGAATCCAACTTGTAGTATACAAGTTATGGAGATGACAGGATTTTACAAGGACAGACAGGATGGGCAGAAAAAAAACATGCATTGCCATTACTATACAACACAATTTTACTAAGCATTTCATGGGAGGGGCTTATAATATTTACTTTGCACGTCTTCAGTGGTAAAAAAATCAAAATTGCTGTTACTTCCGTTTTCGGGTTTTCAATGTTATATAATTCAAAAAAATGTAAAGGACAGAGATGAATGTACTGAATTATAGGATTAATGGTTTATGAAGACCAAATCTAATGGAAATATGACCTCATGTACGGAGAACTACCTTTTTCGTTTGATGCAACTTCGTAGCGTTCCCTTTTCTTTTTGACTAATATCTATGTTTATAAACCTAATTATTGATTTCAAATCCTCAGTAGTTTTGTTAATTTGACTTTTTCGATAATTAGAAAATAAAACTTAAACACTCTAACTTGTCATTACGTGTTAACATAAAGCAGGTGGCACTTTTCCATAGGAATAGCAAGCAGAGGGAAGTAACCGGCTTAATAGTAAACTTCAAATAGATACGATCCGAACTCGATTTCCGGGTGTGTCTTCACTTGCATCTAGTTTTGTTTAGTCAAGTTAAGGTAAGTCTTAGATAAGAAATTCGTAATTTTGCCGGACACCCTAGTGATAGAAATCGCCACATTGTCAGTTTATTCAATTCTAATATACGTGTATGTATTGGAATTACATGCAGAGAACGAAGTACATTAATACAAAAAAAAAAAAAAATAAAAAAAAAAAAAAAAAAAAAAATAAAAATAAAAAAAAATCCAAGGAGCGAGTATAAAAAGAATTTTGAATTTTTATTTTTAATTTGTTTATTTATTCACTCGTATATTAATTATGATTGATTGATTGATTGTTTTATTCATTCATTCATTCATTCATTCATTGAAGACAAATTGTGGCATAATTCGGGTAGGGGTAAATAATATAAAGCAATATAAAGCGGCTATAATTTAAATGTTTATGGTTTATTTGGTTAAATTATGGTATGTTGTAGTTGTTGGAACTGTAAACAATTAATTCTTTTCAATAAAGAGTATTTTTTTAAAAAGAAATAATTGTATACAGTTCCAACAACTACAACATACCATAATTTAACCAAATAAACCATAAACAATTAAATTATAGCCGCTTTATATTGCTTTATATTATTTACCCCTATCGCATAAGGGTTCTGTTTATTTCTAGATATTAGATGAAATTATCGAATAATATTTAATAAGAGCACCGCCAGCCCGGCGGGCAATATACGCCCGTTACAAACTAGCAAGGAGATACTACTACAGAATTTTGAATATTTCTTTTTGAAAAAATTCAAAATTCTGCACACGACAACAGTGCTATATGCACCGTCTATATTGACAGACATATAATAAAAACTTCATTTGAATTTACAAATATTTGTAGACGCTAAAAGTCCAAAAATGGACCCGATGATAACTCCTCAAAAAATTATTCCAGTCAAATTTAAACTTACATGAGAATTATGATGAAATTATGATGAAAGGAATCATGATTTTCCTAGAACAGTTTCATTATTTCGGAGAAATTTGAGATCAATTAGACAAACTGTGCACCTTTAATATAAATGAAACCAAATTTCTCTTTATAATAACTGTTACCTTGACCTTTGACCAAATGACATGATTTGTCACCCAATACTATGCCTGATTACAAGGAATAAGTTGACCAAGTTTAAAATCAATCGGACAAACCGTGTGACTTTAAATGTACGGAAACCAACTTGTTAACAGACAGTCGCCCGCCCGCTCGCTGGCCCGTCAATATTGACGGGTGTATAAAAGTATTTTGCTCTTAATTTTGCTCATTCTATGCAACAAAATTTTTACTCTTGTCTACATTTTTTGTATATCATAATTGATGATGCGAATTAAAGTGTTAATTTGACCTCCAGTGCGAGCATAAAGTGTTACAGTTTTAGGAAGTGATTTTTATAACAAACTTAAATCCCCGTAATTGGAGATAGGTAAAAATAGCTACTAGCAGCTAACTTTTCTTTAACAAGTAGCCAGCTACTAGTTGCCAGTTACCAGTAGCTAACTTTACTTATCTCCGTAATTGACCCCATTGTCTAGATTTAAACTAAAGTATTATGTAAGCTAAACTTTGATCTTTATTACGCTAGGGAATTATGGTCCAGCTCGTGTTCTTGTAAAACGTTCTGCCTGTACTCATACTGCAAATGGGCCGAGAATCATTTAAACAGTAGAAAGTACCCTTATTTCGAAGGGGCCTCAGGGGCCTCGGTGATCGAGTGGTCTAAAGCGCGCGCTTACGGATCACAGCGCCTCTCATCGCCTGGGTTCGAATCCAACTCGGGACAGATCTTAGTGTAAGTTTGTCAGTTCGCTTGCCGAAGGTCGATGGTTTTCTCCGGACACTCCGATTTCCTCCACCATTCAAGAACTGACCGCCTCGAAATAAGTGAAAGATTCTTGACTGGGGCGTAAAACACCATTACTCCTCCTCCTCCTCCTCCTCCTTATTTCGGCTTTCCAAAACTAATTGCTATTTCCTGTGTTCCGCGTAAGATTAACGGTGCATACGTATTGAGAAAACTGAAATATAAGGGTGGATCGGTGTTGAATAATGGTGTTTTACGCTCATCAAAATTCTTGCACATACACATGCTGTCAATTAGCTGATACGTGGAGAAAAACGGAGTACGCGGAGAAAACCACCCAAATTGTTTAAGTCAACTTATAAACTGTATACACTCGGATCTGCTCGAATGTAATTCAAACCTAGGAAACCAGAGGCCTTTGATCCAAAAGCAAGTGTTACGACCACTCGGTCACCGAAACCCACCATAAGAGTAAGAATTCTATCTCCTGTTTAATCATTCATTTAGCATGCCAATATGAAATCTAAAAATTCTTGTTTTCTAACCTGGCATGGTCACGATGGCCGAGCTGTTGAGGGGTTAGCCTCCTAACCCAAAGCAACTACCTGCTGTGGATTTGACCCAGGTCTACAGCAAGTGAGAAAGAACTATTTCTTGATGTAGGCCTTTCGGTAAGTCTTGCACTCTAGCTGGAGAAATTGCTTATGCGAGGTAAAACAACATTTTACCAAACAATTAATCTACTTAGCAACTAGACGCCCCTAACGTGCCATATGTAAGCGAGAGAACTCAATAATGAAAAGTGTCTGAATTATATACTCTTTAGAAGACTCCTATGTAAAAGGGTCGCGGTGCCGGATAGTAAAGACGTTAGCTTTGAAACTCAAAGCGACCTATCCAAGTGGATTCGATCCCGGTTGAAAGTGAGAAAAAAATGCTAGACTCTTATTAGTTGGCTCGGTACCAGTATATCTGTGACATTGCGGGCGTGTATACTAGCACTGCACTAAAAAGGTAGAACTTCCTGCACTCAATTAAGATTCAGATCGTAAACACTTACACACACGCGCACCACACGGACTTGTGCAAAGATTACTCCTCGAGATAAGTAAAAACATGTCTCGTCATGAAAAGCTGAGAAATTGCTGATTTGACGTAAAACAATATTCGACAAACCAATCAACCATTTTTGTGAGAGAGAGAGAGAGAGAGAGAGAGAGAGAGAGAGAGAGAGAGAGAGAGAGAGAGAGATCACCTTTTGCTGTTTGATACCTCAAATAAAAACCGATCATGTATTCATGTTCCATTCAAAATAAAAACTAAGTGCGATTTAGTTTGATAGAATTTTCTTTAGTTTCATTATTTTCATCATATCTTTTTTAAAACTATTTACATCATGATAATTCAAATATACATATTATTGACTGCGACAACAACGAGTTTATTTGTTGATTTCAGTTGTTGATTTCATGCTGCTCAGAGGAAATGTTGATTTCAGCATCTTCGGTGGAGTTCTTTATTTCAGCTAGATCAGGGAAGTTGTTCATTTCTTGATTCTCTAATACGATGTATTTTCCCTTTTGTTTGGTATCAACAGCATCGCTCAACAGGAAAAATCCCCATTTCTTTTTCAAAGAAAACTTTGATGGTTTTGTCCAACCAAATCCAACATTATCATTGGCTAACTTCTGTCTGAATTTAACTGAAAAGAAAATATAATGAAACATATAAACATATACATGTATTTACGTATTTTTGAGGTTATTTGTTTAGGCGAGATTGAAGACACTTTTGCGAAGTTTCTGTTTTGGCAAGCTTAAGATAGAAACGTTTCAAACTATTTTTATGAGGTTCCTGGTGTTATGTAGAAGAGAAACAAAACTATTTCAACGTGATGTTTTTATTGTACTGCAGATTTTTACATTTTATTTTACAATATTTATCGTTTTATATATGACATTTAAGAAATTTCACGGATTGGACATTTTAGAATTTTATAAAATAAACAAAATTCGATGTACATGTATATATTTTTGATTTTTTTTACCTAAGTTTGAATTCTGTTGATCCAACTTCACAATGGCATTCTTGTAAGAAGTTCTTGACCCTGAAAAAGAATATTATGTTGATCATAATTTTTCACAGAAGTTTTTAGTTTCACCCTTATTTTATTATTATTATTAAAAAAAGAATTTTTAACATGATTGTTATGCTTATTATGCCCGTTAAAGAGGAGTATGTTTAATAGAAATGAAATATATTCTTTTTAAAAGTTTTATAAACGAGACTACACTATGGCAAATTAGCCCCACCTCCCCCTCGTTTAATTGGCGATGTCATCTAGCCATATACTTTAAAATAACAGAGAGAGAGAGAGAGAGAGAGAGAGAGAGAGAGAGAGAGAGAGAGAGAGAGAGAGAGAGAGAGAGAGCTGGGAGATTGAATTTAAATAAATAGCTTAAATATCAAAATACTTACAATCAATTATGTCCGATTTTAGTATGCCCAACGTGTCAGTTTCACTTTTTGCTGGCTTGATCCAGTTCAATTCATCCAAGGTTATACCATTTAAGAATTTCTTCAGGTCCTTCGAGTTTTTAATGAAGTCACTTATCTGTAAAAATAAATACAAAATATCCATTTGTTAAAAAGAAATTTTGGAATATTGAAACAGAATTACAGGTGCATAACAAGATGGTTCTCACCACCATACAACTCACAAGATGATATGAGAAGGCAACTGTCTGAAAAAAATCTTTTTTGGTGGTTCCTGTAAATTGTGGCATAAAAACATGCAAGTTTGGATTTGCAATTGTGGTAAATATTTATTAACTAACATTTTACTTTTACAACAAAAATTATTAGGCAAAGTGAACAATTTTATGGAGAGAGAGAGAGAGAGAGAGAGAGAGAGAGAGAGAGAGAGAGAGAGAGAGAGAGACTTACGGCATTAGTTTCAGCACTGGGTGTAAACCTGTACTGTTTACTGTTGCTCTCAATAATATCACATTTGATATCTCTAAGGTTGTTTGCTACGGCCAGCATGTTTTGTTGTATTTTCATCAAACTGAAAAATAAAAGTATCAAACTAGATAATTAATGATAATCATAGATTAGAGGCAGAGATGTTCAAAGTTTGGTCGGTTAAATTTAAAAATCAAAAAGAGAATTTCATTATAATTTTTAAAAACAATATTATTATTATTATTATTATTATTATTATTTTTCATGATTATTATTAATATTTTGTTGAAAAGATGAAAAGTTATAATAATTTAGTTTGATCATCGTACGTAATTAATAATTAATCCTAGCATTTAGACCAAGTCTCTTGGTACCCTTTTACTTTTCACATTTTCAAAATTTGAAAAAGCAGAGTAATTTTTCTAAAATTTCCGCTTCCAGTAGCCTTAAATGTTAAAAGGGACCTTAGTAGCCGAATTGTCTAAAGCGCGCGCTTATAGCGCCTTTCAAAGGTAAGACTCAAATCTCACGTTGTCAGATCCTATTGTGAGCTCGCTTGTGATAATCAATGATTTTCTTAAACATCCGTGAACTTGACTGCCATTAATTAAGTGAAAGAAACTTGCCGGTCGTAAAACACAATTACTCTAATCTTCCCGTATCTAGCTCACTTTTGACAAGAATATATAGTTGGACTTACTTGTTCACTGGGATACAGCCAAAAGAATGTACTTGTGCAAGAATGGTAACAGTTTGGGCGATTCTCCAACCCAGTTTATTATCAATGGCAGAGAATATGTTTGCTTCAGTCTAAAAGGAAAAAAGAAATGATTTATATTAAAACACAATCATGACCAATTTTAAAATAAATTTTAATTACATTATTTATCATTTATCATAAATTTATAATTTAATTACAATTAATTATTAATTAATTTTACTATTTTATAATTGGTTCGTGCAAGTGAAAGTTTGCAAGCTTCAGAAATCTTCTTGTTAAAATGTAGGAACAAATTCCGGGTCGTATTCACAAGTTCACTAGTTTTAAACCCTCTAACTAAACGATTACTAAACTAAAATGCACGCCATGTCAAAACGACAGGGCTTCAAATCTGGGGCCGCCGATTGCTTCTCTGGATATGGTGAAACACCAAGCAATAGCCTGGCGCTATCACTTGCTCCTCTATACATGACATGGTACCATGCAAACCAGTCTGGCGACGTCAGTTGCTAAACTAGATATGACAACTAGCATTTGTTTTACACTGTTAGTTGCTTTGCCATACGATATTTAGCAAGAGTCTGATGCCGTCAGTTGCTCAGCAACGCATAATTTGACAACTAACAGTTTTTTGGCGCCGTCAATTGCTCAGCTAGACATAATTTGAAATCTAGCAACTGTTTGGCGCCGTCAGTTACTAAGCTAGACATAATTTAACATCAAGCAACTCTTTGGCGCTGTCAGTTGCTAAGCTAGACATAATTTAACATAAAGCAACTGGTTGGCACCGTCAGTTGTTCAACTAAACATAACGCGACATCTAGCAACTGGTTGGCGCCGTCAGTTGCTAAGCTAGGCACAATTTGACATCTAGCAACTGGTTGGCACCGTCAGTTGCTAAGCTAGACATAATTTGAAATCTAGCAGCTGTTTGGCGATGCCAGTTGCTTAACTAGATTTATGCGATATCTTGCAACTGTTTGGCGCCGTCAGTTGTTCAGCTAGACATTATGTGATATCTAGCAACTGTTGACACCGTCACTTGCTTTGCTAAACGATATTTAGCGATAGCCTGGCGCTGTCAGTCACCCAACCTGACAAGATATGGCATCAAACATTTGATTGGTGCCACTTGTAGCTCAATTAAACATTTTATGACATCTGGCAATTGTTCAGCGCCGCCTTTTTCTCATTAAAACAAAGTATGGCATTTCGCAACAATTAGATAATGTCAATTGGTTCACTTTACTAAAACTAGGTTAAGAACAAAAAATAGACTACGCCTAACCATTCACATTAAACTGATTATACCTCTCTCATTTCTTCCTCCAGATCCGACTTCTTTTTATCTGCAATGGCAAAATTTTTAGCTGCGTTGAAACCCCAAATATCAAACACACTTCTGTGGAATCTAAGATAGATATCTCTGGATTGAATGCCCTCTATTTCTTTCTCTGTTCTTGCAGACTTTTCACAGCTCTGTCTTATTACCTCTTCCCTCTTTTCTATTCTCTGTTTCAATGTGTTAAAAGTCTGAAATTCAAAATTATTAATGATGATTTTTTTCTCATATCATTAGTGTAGCGTTTAAACAGGTCACGTGATGTAAAAAAAGAGTTTATATCCTTCAAAATTTTTGACTGAAAAAGCCTAAAAATTACTAAAGTTATGCCACTTTGCACATTACACAAAAAAAAGAAAAAGAAGAGAAAATAAAATAAAATAAATAAATAAATAAATTAGTAAATTAATAAAATGAAATAAAATAAAAATAATTTTTAAAATCTTTAACATTGAATTCAATGCGGGATGAGGTAACAAATAGAGTAGTTCTACCATGGTGCTAGTGCAGTTTACACCTGAGGTACCTAACGATATAGATCAGCTTTTCAAAAAAAAAAAAGTTAAAGCCTTGTGAAAGACAGTGGGGAAAATGCAAAATATAAAACATTTTACTTATAGCTACTTAAAATAAAACCTGTATATAAGACCCTAAGAAATATAGACATTTTAATAGACAGGTGGTCTTTATTCACGATTTATTTACTTTTTGTTGAAATATGAAGCAATGGGACATTAAAACACTGATCTACATAGACAGGGTGGTCTTTATATGGATCGTCACTATAATAATAATAATAATAATAATAATAATAATAATAATAATAATAATAATAATAATAATAATAATAATATTATTATTATTATTATTATTATTATTATTATTATTATTATTATTATTATTATTATTATTATTATTTGTTTTTTAAGCAAGGTTCACTATATAATTGATTTTATTTACCTTGGCGTCTTTTTCCATGTTGTTAACAATCTCTCTGTGTTTTGTTATCATTTCTCTGATTTTTATTATTTGATTTTTGATATCCTCTCTTACTTCTTTATCCAATCTGAACACAGAAAGAAAAATATTTTAAATGCTGAAATATCGCAAAAACAAAACGTTCAAGCAATACAGTGAAGTCAACAACAACAATAAACAGTGATATTCCATGCTATAGAAACAAATTTCTTTCTTTTTGTCAGACCGGGTCAGATTTTAAAATTTGAGATATTGATCCCTCGCCAGGCGTTCGGCATTGAGAGGATAGAGTATCGACCGGTTCAACCGGTAGATAATGGTTTGAGGCATCCTGACTAAGTGTGCTAGTACCTTACCAAAGGTCTCCTTCTTCTAAGATTAATCTATCGAAATAAATAACCGTGTCACTTCTAGTTTTAAGTATGCATGACAGTGGGAAAACCTTCGCCATCACTATAGATTTAGGTATGAAAAGTAGTGGGGAAACTTTTTTCACCACTTCTCGATTTCAGAATGAGATCTTCGTCGTTACTTCTAGATTTAGGTACACAAGGAAAAATACGTTTTTTCGTTATGACCTTCGTCAACTTATCTTGATTTAGGTATATTTACATTGGTTCAACTGTATCTAAATTCTCTTTTGCGTTTTTGGTCTCCGCATTTTCACATTTATCTTGAATTTTTGTCAGAAGATCTGGACGCAAATAGAAGATTGTGTCCGTCAACAGATCGAGCAAATGAAGGATGTGTGGATGAACTGAAATAAATTTATAGAACTAATTAAAACAAAATAATTGCGATGTCATTCCCCAATAATCGATTAAAAATCTTTTCTTTCTTTCTAAGTTTATTAAATAATTTAACTTATTTAATAACATTCATATTATAAGTATCTCACGCACTAATGATAATTACTTAAATGTTAAACTCCGGTTAAACTTAGTAGAAAACAATTATTATAAAATGTTCGGAATCAAACTACTTTGAAGTCTTATTTCAAATATTTAATGATATTTTTTTTTAAATGAACAATAAATATTTCATATTTCTATGTAGAAAATTTAAAAACAAAATTAGTCAAGAAGTGGCTTATAAAACGAACATGTCTTTAGATTTTTCCCAAAATAGGTTGGTATACGAGAGAAAAAACAAAAACAAAACAAAAATGCTTGTCAAATGTCAGGTGTTTCGAAATCACCTCCTAAATTTTCATTAAAAATCGTAGTCTTTTGTGATAATGTGTATTCTTTTTTTGTATTTTGTAAAATATACTAGTCGTTGTGTATTAAAAAATAAATAAAATAAAATAAAATAAAATAAAATAAAATAAAATAAAATAAAATAAAATAAAATAAAATAAAATAAAATAAATAAAATAGAACAGAATAACATAAAATAAAATAAAATAAAATAAAATAAAATAAAATAAAATAAAATAAAATAAAATAAATAAATAAATAAATAAATAAATAAATAAATAAATAATTAAATTTAACATTTTTTACCTTGCCCGGGTTTTTTGTAGACTCCGGCCAGTCTTTTTGTTATTTCCACTGAGGTTGCCTTAATATCCATTTTGGTAGGGGATTCACACTTGAAGATCTGCCTTTGTAAGGCCAATGTTCCTCCCAAAAATAAATCAATGCTAAAATAAAAAATAAATAATAAATGCCATAGTTATATGTCTGCCTGATTAAGACAAAAAATGTTTAGTTTATTCAATCTCTCAAGTTGTCAAATCCTAAAATTTCGATCAAATAAATTTGGGTAAAAAATTTAAGATACCTATCTACTTACTACTTAAACTGCTTCTCCAGATAATCTATGTTGGGTATAGCTAACGCCTCCATACTAGCTAATCGATAATCCCAAATTTTCAATAAAATATTTCTAATCTTTTGAAAGAGCGTCTTGTCTCCACAAGATTCTGCGAAATAATGTCATGACAGCCTCCCGTAGCCAAGTAACGTCACAATAACTAATTGACCAATCAAAACAGCAGGTAGAAATTCCCAGGATTCATTGCTCCATCTTTTACATCTGATTGGTCTATTGATTATCTGTCTATGACGTCATTTACACGTGATCGGTTGCAAAATGTTAAGCCTAAATTCTGTTTGCGACAATTTCTGGGTTTGTGAAATATAGTTTTAGTTATTCCTTGCTTGCAACATTGCAAATAAATGATTTTCAAGAAAGTGTTATAAAATAAAAAGAATAAGATTTTTAAAAAAGACATCATTGATCAACATATTCATCTTATCCAATTGGATTTGAAAATGACCATGAATAAGTTTGTAATATTATACAAATTTTCATATTTTCTGACATCCCTGAGATACGATATATATTTTACATTTCTGTATCATGATACATTTGTATAAAATGGTCTAAATATAGTTTCATAAGCACAATTTGTTGGGATTGGATACAATTTTTGCAAGTCACGATAAGTTAAGGATTACTTGAATGTATTTTAAAATTATCCTTTTTCTAGTTATGCTATTAATAGATAAATTTCTTGAAAGTATTCAGTTGAGATACACCCGCAAAGTAACAATTGAACGTATTCAATTGAAAACAAATTCCAAAACGGCTAATGTTGTTAAGTTGTACATGTTACTGTGTAAAATGTCGTAAAACAAACTAGATGGTCAAAATAAACAAAATTTCTGGATTATTCTCACAAAAATTCCACATTAGACAACTACGAGTTTTTTTCAATTAGAAAAATGAAGGAAAGAGCAAAAAGTTAATAATCAGGTGTTCATTGTTGTTCGGATTTATCAGGGTGATCATCATGAATATCCGAATCATGACTTCAAATGTTATGTTGTAAATATTAAAGGAAGATGCATAGGGGATATATTGGACATAGTGAATTGTCATCTTGTTGAAAACATTAAAAAATGGTAAAATGCACAGAATCGAAGAAACTTTGAATAAATCTAGTTATTTTTCCCTATATATTAGATCAGTAAATTTTACAAGGATATTTTAATAATTTGAATATTGTTAAACCATGGAGATTTTTCTCCAAATTTGTATATGACAAAGAATTATAGGCCAATAGCAATTGAAGTCAAATTTTACGATTTTACTAACAGAATTACTTTTACCTATTTGATTTCATTTTCAAAACAAAGATTGGCCACTTAAGGGTTCAGATGTTTTAATACTTTTATTATTTATCTTACATAATGTTTAACTAAATGCTTCAACAATAAGTACATATATATTTAATTAAAATTTTTCGTAATTTTATCTATACAAAAGTAATGTAAAAATAAAAAATGCAATTAAACGACCAGGATTTTTTTCATCTTAACTTAGACATTTTTGTCCGTATCGAAACATAAAATATTGTTCATTTTCACTTAGGTTAGTTGGTGGAGATGAGTAATAGTGTTTTACGCCAAAGTTAAGATAGTTTTGCTTATATTCGAAGAACACGAAGAAAACCCGCAAAATTTTGACAAGAGAATAACAACATTCTCACACTAGGATCTGGCCTCGGTTTCATAATCATTCCTTAACTAAGATTTTCCTTAACTGAAATTAAGCAAATTTTGACAATCTCGTTTTGAGTTACAAATAAACATTTGTGATAAAACTAAATACAGACGGTACAAGTTTGAAGTGATCTTCAAAATGACACCTTAAATTTCTGAATATCTAAACAATTAACTAAAATATAAGGGTTTCAAATTCGCAAGATTTAAGTTAAGGAAAATCTCGGGCCTGCCCGTGTGGGAATCAAACCTAAACGGTTACAGCCACTGTGATACATAGGTACAAGCTTTATACCTCCTAGTCACCAAGGCTTAAAAAAGACTCAATTGTTAAAAAAAGCTACGATTAAACATCATTATTTATTTTATTTTTTATACACTCGGCCAACGAGGCCCACTTTAGACAGTGGATAGGAGTGGAATGGAGTAATTGTGTTTTACGCCCCAGTCAAGATTCTTTCACTTATTTCCAGACGGCCAGTTCTGGGATGGTGGAGAAAATCGGAGTGCCCGGACAAAACCACCGACCTTCGGCAAGCGAACTGACAACCTTTCTCACACTAGGCCCACTTCAGAGAGAATATCTACATAAAATTAAAAGGGAGTCCCTATATCTGATGGCATAACTAGTAAACATGGCAACATAGTTCATCTGATAAGACGAAAAAAATTCGTTAAAACAAATTGTTAATATCTAGAATTAGAAAAAAAAATAGAAAAATAAGTTTCTTTTTTTTTCGAAAAATAGAATAATGTTTTTTGGACTAAGTTTTTCGAAATAAATATTTTACTGCTTCATTATAGAAAAAACATAAAATTTCTAAATTTAAAATACAGATACATATGTTAATGCTTTTTTATAGGGCGAACGCTGACCTAAAAAAAAAAAAAAATTGGTCATGCTCTTGTGAACTGTTCATTTATCAAATTATTATTTAGTTTCACACCCGTTTTCATAATTTTGCCAAAAAGTTATTTTTCGAGATAAAATTTTCTTGATTTTAAGACAAACATTTAACAAGTTCGGTCCAGTTGTTCAAATTTTTTTTATCTTAAGATGTTGGTTAGTGAAAATTTGAATTTGGTGCACTGAGCTATGTTTATAAAATTTGTGCTCAAAAGTAAATGCTTGCAATTGTTTTAATTAAATACAGGTGATGCGAGTTAAAACTTGATTAAAATTTTTATTAAATTTTGATAACATTTTTAATGTGTTGATTGATACAGAAAATGTTTAATGATTTTTCAGTTCACTTTAGAGTATGTGAAAAGTATTTGAATAATCTTAAAATTTTGCAATATCTAAAGTATGCAGTAATTTATTGTTAATATTTTTTAGTAAATATATTTTAGTAAAATATTTTAAATATGTATCTACTTACTACTTAGACTGTTTTTCCAAATAATCTATGTTTGGTATAGCTAACGCCTCCATGCTTATCGATAATCTCGAATTTTTCCAAGAATATCTTTGAACTCTAGAAAGAGCGTCCTATCTGTACAAAATTTTGCCAAATAGTGTCATGACAGCATCCCGTAGCCAAGTGACGTCACAATAACCAATCGACCAATCAAAACTAATGGAAGACATTCCCAGAACCCATTGCGTCACCTTATGTGTTATCTGGCTGTAGCGTAAATCATTTGATTTCAAATGATTTAACCTCACATCAGCAATTTTTAATTTATTTAACGGAAAGTTCATAAGCACCGTTTAGTTGCACGGGTTTGATATGTTAAATTTACACATGTAATTTTTTTAATTTTTTTTAAAAAGTGCAATAGAGTAATTATATTTTCCGACCGTCAAGATTATTTGACTTGGACCAAGACCAAGGCGTTGGTGAAGAAACCCAGAGTATACGGAGAAAAACACCAATCTTCGGCAAGCAAACGTTTTTACGCTGAGAGATTCGAATTTTAGGCGTTGAGAGGCACTGTAATCTGTAAGCACACAGCCACCAGTGTCCTAACAAAAAGGCATATGAATACAAAAACAAGTCGGCATTCCTTTGTCAAACAAGTAGCAAAACTTAATCAATCTTTATAGGCTAATAACCTATAGAAAAAACCGGTCTCATTGGAGATATTTACCAAGTGTCTTTTTGGCGTGTTCAAGCGGCAATTGAATAGCGACTTTACGCACAAAACATTTAAGTTGAAAGGTCTTATACCTGTGCTATTTTTTAAAAAAGAAGGAAACGTGTCAACTTATTGTCATGAGTTGCTTTTTTTGAAAACTTTAATAATTAAAAATTACAAAAAACAGAACATGGGAGCAAAGTTATAATAATAATAATAATAATAATAATAATAATAATAATAATAATAAATAAAAATCTTGAAGCTTTTATGAACATCCGTTTAAAAACTACAGGCCAGACAGAAACTCTACAAGATGATTGACAGAATTAGGTACGTTTCTAACGGCCTTTTTTTTTTAGATGATAGAGGGTCTTCCTGGAACAAGACTTATTGTATCAGACTTGGTGAAATTAACAACTTTCTGGGACAAATAGTGGCTAAATTAGGTCATAGAAAAAAATTCCACGTGCGCACTTGAAAATACGCAAAATATAAGTATTTGCATTTACTAGCTCAACACGCCGAACGATTTCCACTTGCGCATGTATGGGTTTCACGTGTGTACGTAAAGGTTTCACGTGCGCACATTAAAAAAATTATGGCTTCATTCAGCCACCATAGAATCGAGTGTAAAGATGGACTCAATCCGTTCGTTTTGAAATTTAGAAAATGAAGTTTTGTTGGAGGAATCAATTGTTTTATTAACAATTAATATCAACTTTGAGTTCTTTTAATGGCCAGTGGTATATTAGTTTTGTTTGTGATGTATGACATATCCGATCCTCCTTGTAAATGTGTAATGAAAAAAGCCGAGACAACACCTTGAACAAATTGTTTGTATCCCGGAAGGAGACTCGGATCATTTGTAGTTTTACAGAAGTGAGTGGCATGGCAAGCTGAAATGAGAAAAAAATTGTATCAAAAATTATGTAAGTACGGAATGGTTAATAGCTAAAAAAAGTATGAAGCTGCAGTTAAAATGACAAAACATAATTTTTATTAGTTTATAAGAGACCGTAAATGATCTAATGTTGTTTTTTTTTTTTTTTTTGTATTTTTGTTTTTGTTATTTTCTCTCTCTCTCTCTATAAACTTTCAACCACATGCGGTAGTTCAATTCGGTAGAGTGCTTGCTTCGTATATGGTAGGTCAGGGTTCGAACCCCAGCCGGCTCTGACCAAGACTTGAAAATCTGTAGTGACTGTTCTTTTGCCAGACACATTGCCCTAAGCGCACTACAAGGTAAATTTTCAGCCACTTTACCTATAGTTGGTGACGTCTCGATATAAGTAAAATATTATTGACAGGGACGTAAAACCTCATTGAAACAAATCTATATACTTTCTATAAAAATATCGGTAGATTTTAAAATTAAAAATATTACTGAGTTACTCAGGGTGATATGGCGTCAGACAGGTTTGAAATTCCCATACACCCTGCTTCAAAACTATCTGAATGTCTTTATTATCTTTCACATACATAAGTGCATCGAATAGGTGAATATTTGTTTGTTACGGTTTGGAGCAAATAGTAAAAGAACCGTCATCCGCCATGTTTTTTTTATACACCAGGAGTTAAATCCATACACCCTGTATAGATTTCATACACCCCGTAAAAACCAGAGTGATAAGTGAACCAGTCAATCAAGTTTTACAGATATATAAAAATGGGTATAATTGAAATTATTTAAGGGAAGGGTCTCAGACAAGGAAAAATTTTATTCTTCAATTGCCTCTATTAAACAGATTCTGAATATCGATATATTAATCAATCAGTTTCGAATATTTTAAATTTTGTTTTAATTAATTGATATTAATTAATTAATATTTTTTTCTATTTAGAAGGTTGATTGCACATACCTTTCCATGCAACCGGGTCCAAAATATCACAGTGCCCAAAATTCTGAAAGAAAAATAATAATAAATAAACAAAAACAAATATATAAAAATTAAAATTCACTTGATTAGCTTGTCGAGAGCTATAATGAATGGAAATTATTTTCCCTACGGTGAAATCAAAATTATATAAATGTATCGAAGTTTTCATATGTATATAACGTTTACATCCGTCATGAGTTGACGAAGTTTAAAAAAATAAATAAATAAATAAAAATTAAAAAAATAATAAAAATTATGATAAAATAATAATGATATAAAACCAAGAACAACAACAACAACACATGAAATAGTTGTGCATGCAAAATTACACGTATTGAGAGCTTTATGCAATATGTTGACGACAATACAGTAGAATCACCCCATATAACAATGTAATCTAGAACAATTTTAACTACCACCGACTGTTTAGGGGTTCTTCCACTACTAGAGACAGATTTTTTTTCATATTTCATCTATACTATAATGACCAGAAAATGTTGAATGAAAACATTGCCAGGTATGTATGACACTTACAGCTACATTCATGACAATACGAGGACATGACCATACGTCATAGTATTTGTCATAGTCATAACCAGGGATAGCACATTTATGACCTTCCTCGGAGTATTCCGTACCGTACATCAAGGCCGGTAACTTAACATTAATTTTCTCCTTCACATGGTAACTAGCTGGTTCTAGAAATATGGTTGACTGAAATAAGACAAAAGAAATAAATATATTAATGAGAAATTTCGTTAAAAAAAAGGAAACATGCACGTCTGATATACATGTATAATGAATATTTTTAAGTTGTTTCTACCTAGAATCTATACTAGACTCTTTATCTATTTATTTTAGTACTTCGGTTTTCACCACCATCTTATAAACAACCTGTCGCGATTTAACTTTAGTTAAATGAAAGATTATTGATAAAAAACCTTTAATTACTTTACTTTTAACGTATTCAAACCTAAGCACACACATGAGAAATCAGGTGAGGGGAACCCTAACTATTACTAGTAGTGCCATGAGAAAGTTTTTGAAAAGCAAGATTATTACATTGAACTAAACTGTAAAAAGATCGCATTTTCAACCAAAATTTTGATCAGATCTTATTTCAAAAGAAATATAACAAAATATTTGGAAACAAAATGTTATGGTTTTCTGTAAAATCACCTAACTGAAAAAAAGACGTCAAATGGTAAATTTGCGCATACGACGTAAAGCGTCACCAAAAACATCACTTCCGGTGTAAATATCACCGTTTTTGACATGTAACAGCTATTGGTTTTTTTTTCAACAGAAATATTCTATGATAATTGTGGACGCACAAAGCGATTTTCAATAACGACTAGACTCAAGTAAATGTAAATACTAAACTTAATTCAAGTTTATAGAATTTTCAGGAAAGTTTTGGATAATTCACTGTCACAAAAATTGTGACGCTTGAAAACAATAGTTTGATCAAAATTGGTCCAAAATACAACAACGATGTACCATTTCATCGTTTACAAATTCACACATTCATAAATCACCCGAATATCAAACTTAAAGGACAATTGTTTGGATATTCCATTATCGATATTAGCATAACTGAATATTGAATATCAAATCAAGTTTACTCTGGTGTTCTGTCATATTATACATTTTTGAATATTTCATTCAGAAAATTCAAAAATGTATAATATGACAGTTCACAACAAAACCGACTGTTTCAAAGTAGACGAATTATACCTTATATGTAGTGCTATTTTTCTCTATCATTAACAAAGTAGAGTCACATCCTTCAGAGTGGCACATAATTCCAAGACGATCCCATAATAATACACAATCTGTTTTGTTGACCATGAAATGTTTAAGCTAAAATAAAACAACCAGATACTCATTAACTCTCTCTATCTGTGTGTGTGTGTGTGTGTGTGTGTGTGTGTGTGTGTGTGTGTGTGTGTGTTTGTGTGTGATCCTTCAGAATGTGTGTGTGTGTGTGTGTGTGTGAGAGAGAGAGAGAGAGAGAGAGAGAGAGAGAGAGAGAGAGAGAGAGAGAGAGAGCAACATCACGCCAAATTTAAATGACTAAGTACTAATGCTGTTACTCGGCAATCATGAAAGCCATACGGAGCCAACAAGATATACATGTATTTACTTTTTAACACATTAATAAGGAAGGTTAAAGTTTTTATTATGATTCAATTGTCTAACGAACTTATGAGATGGTAGTGGTAAAAAAGCAAGTATTGCAAATCGGACATGTACTGTATTTTTTGTACTAATATACTTGACGTACCCAACTCAACTCCTCCAAAAATTTATCAACTGCAGATTTAAGCTTAGGTATGGAAGGCTTTCTATTGTAGTCAAATATTGGAAAATCGTAGTCGGCACCTAATACAACAAATCCATGAGAAGCAACTTTTGTCAAAAGTTCCTCGTAAAACTCCACCAAAACTTTTCCATTTAATCCACCAATAAAATAAATTACTTGATATTCACCAGCTTCTATTGGATAAAATGCTAGAAGAAAAATTAGAATAATGAAACTAGTAGCTGAAAAAAAGAAATCACATGGATTTAACTAATATGATAATGTGCAGAATTTCGTATTTTAACAAAATGAATATTAAAAAATTCTGTACATGAAATAGAAATATTCAAAATTCTGCACTTGACAATTATAAACTATGGAAGTTATCATGTAAATAAAGGTATCAATCGATGGAAAAAGAGCTAACACAATACAGTCCTACACAATTTCTACTAATAAAAAATTCAGTCTTTTAATGTACACAAAAGTTCCCAGAGAGAATCTTCGAAAACTGGGCTACACTCTCGTGTATGAAATGTATATTATTCGTAACACTGTACGATACATTTTCTTTCGAATTAACAGTTTAATAGGGATTATTATCGTTTTTATGCATTGTTTTTTTTTTTAAATTTCCATATTATATTTGTTTAATATTTATCATTATGAATCACAGCCAAAAAGCCAACCTTCGCCAGTTCAAACGCGATGTTGCTGATAATACTGGTAACTAACCTTTAGCATGCAGTGGACTTTTCTGTTCTGTTTCTGATATTGATAATTCTCCCACTTTTAGTGGACCATCTATATATGGTATTCCGTTATCTATAAACACACTTTACCTATTATAGTGTAAAATGGAATACTAGTAACAGTACGGTAACTCAAATACATCCGTATGCACATCAAAATTAGTGATAAAGATTAAAATTCATACAACACTCCATAATTGCCACATTCTCCATTTATTCGGTGGCTAAGTGTTCTTAAGCTCGCACTTAAGCATTAAAGTGGGACTAACCGCCTAGTTACTTATCCCAATAGCAACTAACTTTGTTAGTTCGCTTGACGGAGGTAATTGGTTTTGTTAATGCATTCTGTTTTTAATCTTTGACTATCGTTCAGGAACTGTCCGCCTAACTTAGTTATAAGTGAAGTAACCTCCACATCGTAATTTTTTTTTTTGTTTTTTTTTTTTTTTTTTTTTTTTTTTGATTCTCTTCAAGAAATATAAAAAATTACGACATGACAATAATGATGCCCGTAGGGTTGTAGTATTTTTTGTCAGCATTTATGATATTTGATAAATTAGCACGTGCATTTTATTGGTCAACAATTTTATTAGTGAAAAATGAACAAGAAGAAAAAGTACATTGTACATTGTTCATTTCATTTTAGTTTTTCTCAGTATAAAGAAAATGTAATATTATTCATCTAAATACGAAAAAATTATTCTCACAAAAAAAAAAAAATAAATAAAAAAAAATTAAATAGTACTTACCTCGAAAAGAAAACAAAATAAGAAGGATACACTGGAAAGTACTTTAGTCATTGTGTTCTCAGTTTATTATGAACCTGATCGATGGTCAGTAAGTCGGTCAGATAGCAGATCTGTTGTTGATAGTGATAATATTAAATATGTAAAGAATGATACAGTGTAGTACAACTGAACTAAAGTGATAAATGTATTATTGTACCCAGCGATAATACCATACTATAAGTTCATAAATTGGAGAAAAGGACTCATTCAAACCTAAGTTTAAGCTCAAAATAAAATGAAGAAGTTTTTGTGAAAGTTGCAATTTAAAAACATGGTTTGGCAATTTATGTTACCATAGCAACTGCACCGATTATTATATGTGGTGGCAAAACTACTGAAAGAATGAATGACAATACAATATTAATGCAGTAAATAACGACAATTTGATTGGGCATTAATTAACAATGATGCGAACTAGTGGTGAGGTCTACCTTTTGTATGCGTAAACGATCTCTCTTTAAAACGCTCTGCATTTTATATTCCAGCTGAGGTGATATGTAATATGTATATTGCGCCATAACGGTATATGACATGATACGGACTTTCTCTATTATTCTTCTAAACCTATTTATACGGCAGAAGTGGATTTGAAAGTAAGCATGAAATATTAATTGGTCTAAAATGTTCCACTAGTTGTAAAATATTTGAGATATTTAGGACCCTTTAAAGTGTTATAACCGGAATAATGGAAACCTTGTTCAAATGCCCGCTCGGGAATTTATATTACATGATTCCAGTATCTGTCTGTCATGACTTGTTTGGCTGTTTCTTGAAGTATATATATATACCTTTCATCAAACAAAACATTCAGACTTATTGAAAAAAGGTAAAAAGGACACAAAGGCCGAGTGGTTAAGACATTAGGCTTCAAAACATAAGGGTCTTACAACTGTGAGTTCGTTCCCGGTCAACTGAAGTTAGAAAGGGTTCTTCCTTGATGTAACCTTATACTGGTTGGCTTGGTACCTGTATAACGGACTGACTGGTCTACGACGTTGCGGGAAATGTGTACTAGCACTAGAAGTTCGCCAATAGTGTACACTAGTGTCATATACCATTTTTTGAATTTAATCATAAAATACATTCAAAAAATGGTATATGACAATATTGTCATATACCATTTTTTGAATGTATTTTATGATTAAATTCAAAAAATGGTATATGACACTAGTACGAAACGGGCCAAAATCACACGAATAAACTCTCACAGCACATGAACTTTTTGTAGATTAAATCCTTGATATTTATTTTAAAAATATCTTAATCGACATTATTACCGTAGCTAGACCCTAATTTTTAATAAGGCAGTTATCACAGGGAATCGTCCGAAACGCTATCGCGATTCGCCTGCTATCGCGATCCAGGGGCATGCTCTTCCTGTTATTTTTTTAAGAGAATAGTTTTAAATACTAGTAGTGCAACCCGAGACAATTTCAGCTAATTTTATAAATGCGTACTTGGTTGTTGTCCAACTTTTAGATGTTTGACTTAAACATTTTTGCCCTGGCTGACCGGATGAACATCTTTAATAAAACCTATCATGATTTTATCAGCAGGTAGACAGTAAGTATTATTATTGGTGTTTTTTTTTACCAAGGCAACTGCCTCTGTTGCCTCTAAGGTGGCGGCAAATAACTGCTGATGCAACCAAAACAATTTAACCAACCTAGTATACATAAACATGTTATTAATTATAAATTATCAATGAATTACGATAATAATTTTTAATTATAATATCAAAAATCTAACATATAGTATATAAAATATATAAACTCAACAATAACTAGTAAAAATAGATAACTAATAAGTTCTGCAAGTCTCGCCATGTGACCGTGCAGCGTTAATTTGCGATTTCCGGGTAAACGATTAGAAAATATAAGGACGTCATTATTCGTCTTTTGCCGTAACCGATGTTCTCGTTTTGTTTTTTGATGTCATAATTCCGAAAAAATTTATACATCCGTGTACAAAATCAATTTTTTTTTGTTAGAAGACTTACAGATCCTATTTTAGCATGTACCCATTTCACGAATAACTCGCGAAATTATCAAGTTGTAATACTGTAATTCTTGTTTATTTATTCATTTTTTTAATTACTAGTTTATGAACTTTGACTTTGGCACTTCGTTACATTTTAAATCATATTTTAGTTCCAGTAGCGGAAGTGGAATATTGGTTTTGTTTGTAAGGTAATCCATATCATTTCCACCTTGTAGGGTCGTGACAAAAAACGCCGAAATCACTCCGTGCACAAACATATGATATTCCGGAATCCGTGTGATATTTCCTGTTTTACAAAAGTGGGTCTGATAGCAAGCTGAAATAAATAATCAACAATCAATCACAAACACGTTAAGCAAAAAAATAAAGATATCACATTAAGGTGTGTTTTCATATGGAACGCCATAGCTGTCTTATGTGGTACAAAAATGATATATGAATTCATATTATCATATTATTTGCTTTCATCGTTACATGTTTGGTGTTACTATTATATATTTTAGTTTTATCATTATATCATATGGTTTTACCTTTAAATTATTTGTTATGTTGATAATATAACCGATGATTATACGTTTTCACTTCATCATTTTATGATTTGGTTTTACCATTATATCATTTGCTTCCGTCATTTTATGATATCATCAGATCATTATATGATTAGCATTCGCCATAATATTGATATATTTCATCATTATGTTACATGCAAAAACCGTTATATGTTTGCATATCACCGTTATATGTTTGCAAAACACCATTTTATGTTTGCAAACACCATTATATGTTTGCAAAACACCATTATATGTTTGCAAAACAACTTTATATGTTTGCAGAACACCGTTATATGTTTGCAAAACACCATTTTATGTTTGCAAAACACCATTATATGTTTGCAAAACAACTTTATATGTTTGCAGAACACCGTTATATGTTTGCAAAACACCATTTTATGTTTGCAAAACAACATTATATGTTTGCAAAACTCCTTTATATGTTTGCAAAACACCATTATATATTAGCAAAATATGATTATTTGTTGCAAAACTTCTTTATAGCATTTTGGTACCATATAAGACGGCTATAGCGTTTAACATTCTCAAGAAGTGCATCTTTACATCACGGAATTTATAAGGTTGTCTGAGCCTCAACAAAGTTCTTGTAAGGGCACAAAATACAAATAGCGATTAGCAGCTGATTCTTTTACACTTTATCAATAACCATAGCAACGAAAACACGCCACAAAAAATATGAATGAAGGTATGAATGCGTGAGGTGCAATCAACCAAAACTCTATGATTGGGACAAGCATTGCGTTAGAAAGTTTATTTATAGTAAACTATGCACACGAATCTCAAGGTTGATAGTTTCACGCCATTAAGACAAATTTCTAACATTTTACACTCCTTTGACAAACTGTCATGTGCAAATTTATAATAATTTACAGATTTCTTGAAGTATATAAAATCCTTTATTAAAATTCACTTATTGCTTGTTTTTTTAAATTTAAAGATCAAGATTTGATCAAACATTTCTTTATTACTAGTATTTGGGGACTGTTGAAGTTTACCTTGTAATACTTCATTAAG
Source organism: Tegillarca granosa (assembly GCA_029721355.1). Lineage (NCBI taxonomy): Eukaryota > Metazoa > Mollusca > Bivalvia > Arcoida > Arcidae > Tegillarca > Tegillarca granosa. The sequence goes on from CM056603.1 coordinate 32,520,073, forward strand.
CCACTGTTGGTAATTGGACAACAAAACCAAAGTTATGTAGTACAACAAACATTGTTTTATCATAAACAGCTGTAATATTTTATTTTCTTTTTTAATTTTCTGAATGAAATTGGAATATTCTAAATAAATTAGAATTTTCTGAATACAATTTGAATTGTCTGAATGATGTAAATTTTGTTATATTATTGATATGTACATACCTTGCCATGGAATTGTATCTAGAATATCACAATGTCCGAATTGCTACAAGATTATATAAAGATTACTTAGTAAAATACAGAACTTGACTACAACCTTCTGGATTTTCAAATGTAACGATAGACAAAAATTTTCAACTTTAAGATAAGGTTGTTACATGAAGTGTGGTATTGTAAGTTAACAGGTTTTAATTAGAATAGGTTTCTTTGAAAGAAAAAAATTAAAAATACAATGTATTTTTTCTGGCCAATTAATCAATGCAGAAACATATCTTTATTGAAATTTTGAAATATTATTTTTAAAGCAATCTCGTTCTAATATACAACAAAGCAGTTGGTCAAATAAACATGTAGTGACCATCCAAAGATGAAATTATTACTTGCTGAGAAAAACTTGTTACCAATTGAATCGATTCAGTAATAATCTCGGCCTCTTCTGTATGTCAAATCTATGTAATATCCAATTCAATAAAAATAAATAAATAAATGAATAAATAAATAACACGCCTAAAACTGATTAGTTCCAAAAGATAGAATTTGACTTATGAGACGCATCTGAAACCTGAAATATATACTTACGGCTACTTCCATAACAATGCGGGGACACGTTGTCCAAACATCGTAGAATTTGTTATAATCTTCTCCGGGTATGACACACTTGATGATTCCCTGCTCCGATAATTCTGTACCATACATCAAAGCTGGTAATTTAATGTCAATCTTTCCTTTGTTTATATGTGAACTGACAGGCTCAAGAAAAATTGTAGACTAAATAAAATAAAGTAAAATGAAATGAAATGAAATGAAATGAAATGAAATGAAATGAAATAAAATGAAATAAAATAAAATAAAATAAAATAAAATAAAATAATAAAATAAAATAAATGAAATGAAATGAAATGAAATGAAACACGACACGACACGACACGACACGACACGACACAACACAACACAACACAACACAACACAACACAACACAACATAACATAACATAACATAACATAACATAACATAACATAACATAACATAACATAACATAACATAATAGTTTTACTCGCTTCGGATTACAGAACCTTTTAACGCTTGACGTGAATCCCACCAGGAACTAATCCTAGTGTGTGAAATTTTGTTAGTTTGAATGCTTATCGTCGGTGATATTTCTCCGCATTCTGGTTTCCTCCACCATCATGCTGTTTAACTGTCTTTCGTATATTTTTAAGTGAAAGAATCTTGACTGTGACATGAAATCATTACCCAACTCCACTTCTCAACAAATGTGTCTTTTGGTTTCGCATTTTAGCTTCGTTGTACATGAGATAAATAGATATTTTTAATCTATATAATTACTTACCTTTAAAACAACAATCCATCAATAAAAACAGAACAGAAACATTTATTTTTAAACTCCCCTGACTATGGACGGGCGTTAAGTATTGACTGGACTTGTTTTGATCAGCGAGACCAAGATCACAGCATGAATACGAAAACAAGATAGGATAAATAAATATTAAAGCGATGTAAAACCCAACACTGGCCACAAAATAGGACTTGAAATTGTTGTCGGCGTAACCAGAATTGCAACACGTGAAATATGATAAAATCAAATAAACTCATATTAAAACCAATTCTTGCCTTTTGACAGAAATTTGATATAATGACAAAATAATCCGTAGACTTTTGGATAGATTGGTTAGCAATATGATTTCAGCCAGTGTGCAAAAAAGAGGCTGGAAATAGTAGGGGCTTCTTCGACATTTTGCAATTCAAGAGTTACTTTTTCAGAAATTTTATCATATTTTTTTTTATTTCACACCACATTAGTTGATATTTGTTAAATATGTTTCGAGAACGAGAAAAAAAGAACTTCACAGAAATTTTCAAAATGGCTCTATTTCGACATTTTAAGCCATTTTAGTTGAAATTAAAATTTTAGCGGAAGGTACAATAGGAAGTCTCCGTAAAATCTATAGACACCTGTTTGATTACCCCAGCAATGATGCGTCAGTAATATTTCACCTGAAATACTCCTGTTTGGTTACCCAATTCAGGGTGCGTCTGTAATATTCTACCTGAAACAATGAACTGTTAGCTTCCAGTATTAGTAGAGTATCGTCACAAGAAGATGAATGACACATAAGTCCTGTTGTATTCCATAGTATAGTACTTGTTATCTTGTTGACCATAAATTTCTGCAACTAACAAATAGAACAGACAAGTTTTCAGAAATAGATCAACAGTTTACAAGCAGGGCCCCAGTTGTTCGAAGCTTAATTAGTTCAATCAATGATTAACACAAATTTGAAGCATTATAAAAAGAAACATACTTAACATTGCTTAATTGGCTGTTTGAAAACAGTGTTTTTAAGTTTACCTAATGAAAAAACTACTTTGACTAATCATTTTCAATAATCAATTGATCACGCTAATCCTATTGACTAATCAATTGATTAAACTGATCAAGGTTAAACCAAATGGGTTCTGAGCCTTAATCAAGGTGAATTAAATTTGATATCACTAGTTATTTGATATTACTGTCATATTTGTTCATTGTAAATTGTGTTTGTTTGCTATAAGTATGTTATGTACTTAATGCAGGAGTTGAAGATTTGTCTAACATAATGAAGACAGCATTTGTATACTGTTACTATTTTTACATATATTCAATAAACTTGTATTTAAAGGCTACCCATGTGATTAGAAATATGAATTTTATAGGCTAATGGTTTTTATATAAAAGTCATTTTTTTGGTTGAAATATAAAACAAGAAGAATTTTATGGACTGTTGTCGTTATAGCAGGCTTTTCTGCATTTCAATTTTTTGAAAAATAAAATAATTCCAAAAAGGTTCAGAAAATGCGGAAGTCAGACCAATAATAATTGATGTTCATAGTACAATATCTTAGTTCCTGACATCCTGGTACATGGACACCGTCACAACATAAAACTCCTTCATGTAATTTTGAAGTGACAAAACGACGAAATCTGAACTGTGCAATTCATAAAGTTGATATTGTGTGGAGTTAACAATCATTTGAAAAACAAGAAAAACTAAACAAGGTCCTGACTCTCTAACTTAAATTCGAATATGTTTATTTAACGTACCCAGAAATATTCTTGAAAGTACTTATCAACGTCTTCGCTGACTTTCTTAGGTGGCTTAAAGGTTTCTTTTAAGTCATACACGGGGAAATACGGGTCCACTCCGAGCACCACAAAACCATGGGAAGCCACGTTATACAGTACATCCTCGTAATACTCCACCATCACAAGACCACCCAAACCACCGATAAAGTATATCACGGGGTATTCCCCAACTTCCAGCGGAAAATAAGCTACAACAGAAAAATGTTCTTTTCACTATCGTTTTCATCAAAAAGCTGTTTTTAAAGCAACAGTTTAGGAATCACAGAACCTATTATAGCCTCCCTAGGTTAGAATCAAACTTGATCAGATTCTTGTTTAGGATTTTGCCAGTCTGCCAAAGGTCCGCGTCTCCTGGCACTCTGGTTTCCCCTACCATTCCTGAACTGATCTACCGATATCAGAAAAATCCTGACTGCGACACAAAACCCCATTACTACACTATATATTCCCCATACAAAACGGAATAATTTCTGCCATAAAAATACTTTAAGGTCTTCAAATTATGGATGTTAATGAATTTTTTGTTCACTTTTGAAGAATTGTACAATGACTTAGAAGGTTCCATTTATTGTTTTCAGATGTTTTACAGAAAGAACTAATTTTGATAGTGAAATAACATAGTAGGAGGAGAACTGTGTTCATAATTTGTTAACACAAAATGGGTGTTGCTAACCCACAGAATAAGTTTTATAAACCTCAAGGAGTCCCATAGCTCCACATCCACAAACTAGTAATCCGAGTATCCAGACCACTAAATCTCCATCTTATTTAGTTTATTGTGACCGAAATTTAAGATTTGCCCAAAAGAAAATTGTGACTTCACACTTATATATTAACAAATGATTTTTAAATTTTCACCCCCCCCCCCCAAAAAAAAAAAAAAAAACAAACAAAAATAATAATAAAAAAAAAAAACGTCGAATAAAAACTCATTAGAATCGAGAGAAAAACTAATTTTAATACATGTTGCATGAAGCGATAAGAGTTTAAAAATAAATTCCTTTTTTCATCTATCAAACTTTTCGACCCCTAGTGTCACTGATGAGGAATGATTTTCTGAAATGTGCACATAAGGCACATCAAAATTTAACTGGTAATTATGATATATATTTACAATACCTTTTGCATGAAGAGGACTTTTGTCTATTGTTCTTGATATAGGAAGCTCTCCGACGTGTAGTTGCCCTTTCTTGTACGGAACGCCTGGGTCAATGTATACCCCTTCGCCTTAAATAATAATTAAAATACAGGTATTTATGTTTATTGTTTATCTAAAACAATAGAAATTTCGACTCCCTGTGTAAAATTCGGGATATCGGAAAGATACTTAAGATGATAACATTATAATTAACGAAAATTTTAGCACAGAAAGCTCTAAAGAAAATACTTCTATTTTGTAAATAAATGTAAAATGCTAATTTTTAATTTAAAGCTATATCGCATTAAAAAATTAGCACAGTTGTCATGCAAGGATTTCGAAATATTTTATCATAACAGAAATGTATATATAAATTAGGACATGTCAGATGGCATCAGTATTTGGATGATAAGAAAACGACGTATTGGCGTCAAATCGCGAATTCAAATTTTCACTAAACTTTCAATAATAGCAGTTAAGGTTGAAAAATGAAAAAAAGGCTTATAAATAACTCTTGAGCAATAAATTCTCGAAAATAAAGTCCCGCGAAAAAAAAAATCTGAATTAAAGGACCAAACATATCTAAACTAACAAAATAATATGGATTTAACAGATTATTGAGATAGTGTGTTCACAAAGCAACTTTGCCGGGACCAATATCTCGGGACCGTTTTTTTTTTCGCCCGGGGAATTAACTCCTTTAAGAGTTTACGCGTTTTCTTTAAAAGCTTTATTTTTATTTTTATTTTATTTTACTTTATTATTTTTGAATTTTTCAATGTGTGTAAAATTGAAATTCTCGATTTTAGACGAAAACACTGTTTCTCCGAAAAATAAAACCGATCTACAGTATTATTCTCATTATAAATGTCTTGTGCTGATTTTTACACTTCATTAAGGTGGGTCTTTTGCCTAATTTTTTTAAAAATACTAAAACCTTAGAATCATAATATATGTAGTTGTTTTTTTAATTTCCATTGTCTTATTATATTTCTATAGATAACTTCAATACTTACCTCCATGAATAATAATTACAGAGAGTAGAACACAGAAATATGAAATGATAACAAATCCTGACATTTTGTTTATAGATGCAAACCAGACCAGACAGACGTCCTGTTTTTCTATATTTAACTCAATTCATATCTTGTAAATATTTAAATAATGTTATCACATTAATATTGATCTCATATCTGTCTGGACAGAGAACATATTAAAGATTATTTGATCAGAGACCGGGGTCCTAAAACCGGGTAACAGCGATAGGAATTTAAACTCGGGCAATGCGAGTCGGGCAATTGAGTATTATAGGTGCAGTTGATAATCAGTTGTAATTCCCGACATTAGAATACGATTTGTCAGTATTATTTTAATAGTTTTACAGCAATATTTGAATGTTAAAAAATTATAAATAAACAAGTAATAAATAAATAAATAAATAAATAAATAAATAAATGTTTATGAATTCATACAGCGCATCGTCGAAATTGATGTAATTTTATCATCCAATTTAATAGCTCAATTTATAATTCAATTTTAATTAATTGTATAAAACCTAAAAAAACATAATAGGGTGCCTAGGTAGCCGAGTGGTCTAAAGCGGGCGCTTACGGATCACAGCGCCTCTCACCACCTTCGAATCCGACTTGAGACAGATTCTAGTGTAAAAAGTTTGTCAGTTCGCTCGCTGAAGGTCGGTGGTTTTGTCCGGGCACTCCGATTTTCTCCACCATCCAAGAACTGACCGTCTCGAAATAAGTTAAAGGACCATGACTGGTGCCTACAACACATTTCTCCACTCCAATCCTAAAAAAACATAATAAAAATGTAAAGGGTTTTGATGCCGTTATATAATCATTGTGCACATTTAGGGTGAATATTTACACTTGCATTATGTTCACATGCTACTAAGATCCGGACCTTTTGGTTTATTCCATAGCATGTGACCTTATGTAATATTAAGGAAAAGGACCTTCGCAATGCCAGCGGGACGCTCTTCGCCTGTCAAGTTTTGTATTCAGAAAACCTTGATTTTGGTACACTTTCTTTGTCAAACGTGCAGGTTAAGTGTCATTCCTTATGTAGTGGACCAGGCATGATGGGTGGCCTTGTAGCTCAGTCGGTAGAGCGTCCCGGGTTTGAGTCCCGGATTAGCTGCTCCATTTTTCCCTTCCTGTTACATTTGGGGGCTCGTCCGACCCTGAGAGGTGCCGACCAGCGGGTTGGTCCCAGGGTGGAACCTGGTAGTTTCTATTCAAGATGGTTGAATCGAAAAAAAGGGAGGGGACAGATGTAGCTGACCAATCTTGATAGGTAGCCGGCTATTTCAGTCGATAGAGCGTCTCGCTAATATTGGGAAGGTCCCATGGTTCGAGTCACGGTTTGGCAGCTACATTTTCCATTTCCTCTTTCATTTATTTACAGTTATCCGTTGGTCAAAAAACGTCTGTTGACATTCCACAAAGTACTTTAAACGTTCATTATAAGTTTATAAGTCTTCCTCAAAATTTATTTAAAAAACATACCAGATTTATAATTTTGATAACGTTAGTATTACGGCCTCGATCTCATCAGAAGGAAGTAATTGTCATAATATATTATGACGTCACTGCATAGTAACGATGTAGTTTTGTAAAATGGCGCTAAAACAAAACGAATAATGATGGTTTAGGGATGGAAACACAGAATAAGGATGAAGTAAGTGCGGAAAATGATAAAAAGGATGATGGTCAAATAGAAAAAGAAGAAGCAAAAGAAAAAGAAGAAACAAAAGAAAAAGAAAAGGAAAAACAAACAGAAAGCGCAGCGTCGTCGACGACTTCTGTTCGAAACAGTAGTCGATCCGGTAATAGAAGATTTCAAGTTTTAGAATCTCAGGGATTCGTTGTTGGAAAAGTGCTTGGACAAGGATCTTACGCGAGCGTTAGATCGGTCTATGATGTAAAAAGAAAACGGAAAGTTGCTAGTAAAAATTATTTCCAAACGAAAAGCACCGGAGGATTTTTTAACGAAATTTTTACCAAGAGAAGTCGAAGTTATAAAAATACTTGAAACATGATCATTTAATTGCAGTTTTACCAGGTGATTGAAACCACAACGAGGTTTTTTCCTTATTATGGAGCTAGGTAAAAATGATCTTCTTGAAGAAATCAGGGAAAGAAAAAATGTCCAAGAAAACAAAGCCGGTGTGTGGTTTTACCAGCTACATGGGGGAATGATGTATATGCACAGCAAAGGAATAGTTCATCGAGATTTGAAATGCGAAAATTTGTTATTAGATGAAGGTCAAAACTTAAAGATTACTGATTTTGGGTTTGCAAGGAAAGTTATTAAAAATAAATTAGGCGAAATAAAATTTAGTGAAACTTATTGCGGAAGTTATGCCTACGCAGCACCGGAAATCCTAAAGGGAGTTCCATATGATCCCTATACACCGGATGTGTGGAGTATCGGTGTGATTCTTTTCACAATGGTAAGTTTTTTAAAGGATTTTTTTTTCAAACTGTCAAAGAATGTAAGCATCTACTACGTTCTGTTGAATATTCAATTTTAAAAAAATTATTTAATTAATTAATTAATTTATTTTATGAAACTTTATTTAAATTAATAATAATAATAATAATAATAATAATAATGAAAATAATAGATAGATAGATAGATAGATAGATAGATAGATAGATAGATAGATAGATAAGGCATATAAGCATGTTAAAACATCACATTGCACGTTCGTTTTATGTTTTCATGAATATTTTGGATGGTGGATCAACCAATTTAACATGACTTTTCAACCAATAAGAATTAGCTTTTAATCTAGAATTGAGGTAAACGGGACTATTCTGGTTCATGCCTTAAGAAATAATGGTCAAATTTCCAAAAAGTGGCAAATCTTAATATCATAATACACATTAATCCATTTCATTACAATAAATAAATAAATAAATAAATAAATAAATAAATAAATAAATAAAAATAAATAAATAAATAATAATAATAATAATAATTTCATACAATTACATCAAACGGAAACATAGCGGTTCATGTTCAACTCAAAATCCCCCCCCCCCAAAAAAAAAAAAAAAAAAAAATGTAAAAAAAAAAATTATGAAAACTGGTAAAATTAAGTTAAACAGGTAAACAACCAAACTTCCGCAAAGGGAAATAAGGCCGGGTGCTCAAAGAAATTTATGCAAATGAAAATGTCATCTTTAAATACTATTTTTGTTAAGTTTTAAGACAAATTTAAAGTTGAGTTTAGTAACGGTGCTTTACGCCAAGTCAAATTTCCCTCATATCAGTGTGGTCAGTCTCGGATGGTGGAGAAAATCGGCGTGCCTGGCGAAAACCACAGACCTGCGGCAAGCGACCCGACAAACTTTCTGACATAAGGATCTGTCATAGTGGGATTTAAACCTAGTCTGTGAGAGGCATGTGATTTGTTCGCGTGCGCTGTAGACTACTAGGCCACCGATCTATGATATTTCTGAACACTTAAGTTATACTATAAGAATGGATCAAAAGTCGTCCAAAGAAAGTAGGTTTAAAACTAGTAATTTAATTTTAAGGTCAATGGCTCGAGTCTATAGCGCAAGGGCTCCTTCTAGGTTGAACACTGAACAATGTCTTCTCACAATAAAATAATATTTCCCGCACTTTGTTGATTACATTTTCAGCAATTCTATACACATTTAAAAAACACATAATACTTAAAACACAATTGACACGCTCTCAATGTTTCGGTTGGTTTTTCCTTCTTTTTTCAAAACAAAGCATTTATGTTCGAAAAAATGTCTTTTTTATGCAGGAAAATTGTTCAGTTTAAAAGTAACAGTTAAAAAGTGTTATTATGATATAGTACAGCTGTATAGCGCTAAGTTTTTAATGCTGAATGTTTTGTGCGTACTTTTGAATACATTAATTTATAAGTGATTTCTTTCTTTCTTTTTTAAATTTAAAAAAAATGCAATATAACAGACGACAATAATTCATTTGACTTTGTCTTACCTTAGAGCATTGAAGTACAATTTGATGTCATTTTCGGTTTATTTTCAGTTATATGGAAGACTTCCGTTTGATGATTCAAATCATAAGAAACTGCTGAAACAAGTTCAAAGCAGAATCGTCTTCCCAGCGAAACCGGAAGTTAGCGAGGAATGCCGAATACTTATACTGAAAATGCTTAACAAAGCTTCGGAAAGAGTTCCGCTCGCAAATATTCGTTATGACCCCTGGTATAAGAAATATCTTCCCTCAAGTTTGGATGTATCCGAACCTGGATCCACTGACTTTAAAAAAGTCAACTTCCGGAAAATGTGGCAGAAAAGTCGGAAAATGTTTGTAAATCAAATGAAAAAGGTTGATGTTAAAAACATCGCTTTAAAACTGTAAAATTATATAATATGTACTAAGACTTTTTGAAGATTTTATTTTTGTAAACGTATGTTTTAAGGATTGAGGACATAGTTATTATTAAAAATCTATATGCCTCCATATAATTATTACGCCTTCATATTAATTATTACATACATACGCGCCAATATATGGCTAATTAGATTACATCAGCTCTCCATAACGTTTCAAACTTCGAAGCGACGTCTACCTTCTTGCTCTGTATTTCATAATAGAGGTACGGATGTTGGTCGCTGTTCGGAGCTTGATAACGTTTGTGTAGAACATCTATTTTTGTTTGATATGGAATCGCCTCTGATGATGTTTTTCCCGTAAAAACGACATTATTCCGGAAATTTGCAAAGATAAACAGAAATTTAAGATGAATTTTGTTTATGCAGTATAATTCCACGATAAATGTGCTTTGTTATTTTATTATCAGAAGAAAGATATGTACAATTTACAATTCCCCTTAATAAAGTTTCTTTGCCACGAAAAGTACTGAAAATTCGCTCAAGATCGGGAAAAATTTTAATGAATGGAATTTAAAGGTAAACTTAATATTTAAATGTTCATGCTACATTTCAAATACTCTACTGGTATACTGGAATCATAAGTACATTTAAGTAGCCAAATCCTTATCTTAGACACAAGGGATGTTACCGATGGGTGTTGAACCCCGGCCATTCGCAAGTGAAATATATGTCAGGGTATTTCCCCGGTAAACATTACTTGTATGTTCGGTATCAGTTTTAATGGACCAAGTGATCTTTGATGTTTATAGCTGGGACATCGTTAGCAAGTGAATAAGCACTCGCCAAAACTGTGCATTAGTACAAAGCAAGCATTAAAATATGTACATAACACAACAAGACAAGGCCTCGGGACAAATTGTCACGTGAATAAATTGCTAAAACTAACTAACACAACATTCAACAAACCAGTCCACCAGTATATTTACGCATGATGAATTGTGGATTAACAATTCGTATACAATGTATATATTCATAAAATATTGAACAAGTCCACAAAACTCGTAATCCACTTACCAACAAGAAAAAGAATTCCCATTGCAAACACTTGAAAACTTGCTGATGTGTGGTAAAACACCATGCAATCCTCCATCGATCATTATAATTATCTGCACTTAATATGGTCCTATCCAAATAGGTTTACTTTCCAGCAGGTGTTAATGATATCACTTGAATCTCGATTTTACAAACGGCAGACAAAGTTGCAAAACGGACTCATCAGAAGGACCAAGGGTCTTTCTAAAAGCTGATTTACAGTTAACACTAGTGAGAATCTAACTTACGTCCATTTGTAACGTAGCTCTAGTTTTAAAATCATTCCTGAACTTAATCTGACAAATTTTGACAATATTCTATCATACTTTAATTTTTCAAAACAATAAAAATATGGGTGCAATAATCTTTAAAATAATAAAATAAATTCACAAATATCTTGTAAAGTAATAAAAGATTTCAAAATCACCATATTTTAGTTAAGAAATGATCGTTGAACTGGAACCAGATCTCCAAGCATGGACAGACTGATAACCAAACTACATGAGCTTCTAGCAAATCTAAAAGTACTTGCTTTGGTAACACACCAGCCCAACAACACACGAAAGTGTAAATGACATTTCAGAACAGCAGTCACATAAACTTTCTACATATTCCCAACAGTGAACACATAGTGGCTCAACCAACCCTCAAAGCATAAAAGGAAACGGATTTTACATCCCAGTCAAGAATATTTCACCTATATGAGACGTCACCAGCTATAGTTGAAGTGGTAGAAATTTTGACCTTTGCAGTGCGCTTAAGGCAAAGTGCAGGGAGGGTTCTTTAATCTGTCATGTCTACCGTGACACGGGACATCGGTTTTTAAGGTCTCATCGAAAGGACTCCATGGCTTTTATTTCCTTGGTAAAAGAAGTCGCTACCAATTTTTAATTCTTTGTTAGACGAAAAATAATGAAAAAAAAAAACAAAAAAAAAAAACTATAAGAACAGAAAGCAGTTATCATTCAACCCCCCCCCCCTTTTTTTAAATTACCAACAAAACTTTGTTATAATGTATAAGTATGTTTATTTGACAAATTTTAATGTATTTTGTAGCAACAATATAACCCACACTATGTAACATATGTTATGTTACCATGGTAACATACATACAACTACATATAATAACAATGTGTGTGAGTTTAAACATGTAATCAGATATCACAGCCATTTATAACATTTGTTACACATTTACACATGATTGCACAAAAGTAAACATATGGGCTTGTTGCTCCATCCCCAACGAAACACAAACACATGACGCACAGACACACAAATACTAACGTTGATGAAAAAATACAATAAATTATTTAATATTTTGTTTATTACTTGTGGACTTTATGTGTAGTCTTTAATTTCAAAATAAGAATTTCAACTTCTGTTGATAAATCCAAGTTCTATTCAAATTTAAAAAAACATGTTTAAACACTGGATTTCATTTTCCCTGTTTTATCTTGTAAATTATGTTCAGATTTGAAGATAAATGCACAAGTAAATTTTGATGATGCTGTAACATACATGTATTTTTAAATATATACCTCTGAAAAAATCATGTCTATAAATTAGAATCTGTAAACAGAGGACAGGTCAAATTACTAAAGATGTCAGGTTTAGGTGTTTGACCTCTCACTGAATACTAATATCTGACAAAGTCAAAAAAATTTTTAAAGGAAAATTGCATTTAAAAAAAGTTCCACGTCATTTTTAAAAACCTATCAGAAATCAAGAATGAAACTAAAGCATAATTAATATATTATATTATTATGTAAATCAAAATAGTCTGACAAATGCTGAACAAAAGCATTTTCTTTTCTTTTTTTTTAGGAGTGATTTTTTGTTGTTTTTTGTTTTTTTTTGGTTTTCCTGGATAAAATCAAACATCCTATATGTTTGCTGGTATATGTAGGAAAAATGACATTGGTATCAAACATCCTATATATTTGCTGGTATATGTAGGAAAAATGATATGACAATCTAAAATCCATCACTGTGACAGATTAATTCTTCGGATAAAAGTATAATGTGTGTCTAGCAGAATTTTGTATAAAAGACTTACATGTTAGCATTCAAAAATAGACCAGTATAGATAATTATACTTAATAAGTGAAAAAAAAAGTTAAAATCTGTCACTGGAACCTAGGCTTATCCCAGTTTCAATGACTTTAAACAGCTAAGAGTACCCCACACTAAGAATGGTTTTCAGTTCATTATATTGTTACCACACCACACGTATTACGAAATATATTTAATTTTGTGGGTACCCAATTACAAGGTTCATTAAGCAGCTGTGTGGACTGTTGTGAATTGAATGTCTTGGTAAAAAAGCTACTATGCAAGCTGGCAAGAGCTCAAACAACCCACAACTGCTCGTTAACATAGAATTGAATAATTTCATAAAATTAAATGTGTGAGGGTTTTTAGTAGCACATAAAACAACCTGTAGAAAAATGGAATTCATAAACGAAACAAAAATGATGACATAAAAACCAAAGCATGGAATCAATTGAATGCTACAGAAGCCTATCAACACACTACATGTTTGGGGAAATAACACTGAACAAGAACAAAATCTCTCTCTGCCCCCCCCCCCCTCCTTCCATCTCTCTCTCTCTCTGTGACATCAAAACTTGGATATGAGCATGTTTCATTTCATAATGATGGATTTCCAATGTTTAAAAGAACAACAGCTTTGATACATTATTACGGACACGTAAAATGAAATCAAAACAAGTTGTCAAAAAAAACAAAATATGAAATAATGACAAACCATGTAACATATACATGTATATATGTATAATTATACATATAATAGTTACAATAATAAAACATTATAAAATAAACTTTGATATAATGCAACTCTGAAAAATATGAAAAACGAAACAAAAAGAAAACAAGAATTTCCCAATAAAAATAAGGGATAACAATAACCTATTTGATTAAATCTATTTCTCTACCAATAAAACTGAAAAAAAATTAACACTATTTACAAAGACGGGGCTTGAAAAATTCATGTTTGTTCCATCGATCTTGTACAATCTTTTTTAAGACCGCACAGAGCAAGACTAATGAACCTTTAACTCACAATTTTCATTCTTGTAATATTATAAACCATCAATATGCATCAAGTTTTACTGGTTTACTAGACCATAAACCTTACTTTTACAGGTCTTTCATCTTAAGACCTTGGAACATTCAAGCCCTGTTACATGTACAACATACACCGAGTTTTAAACAAGTTTGGATTTCAAAATAAAAACAAGCACCTTATTAATCAGTGGATAAGCTGATTATTAGTTGATCATTAGTTGATTATTAGTTGATCATTAGCTGATTATTAGCTGATTCTTGGATGATGTCACAATTATTTTAAAGAGTTTCTTTTTTAATTGCATTATACCAGTATTTTGTGTTTTTAAATGTTTCTAATGAATTTTTATCTACAACAATTATCAGTTTACAAATGGTGCACAACTCCTTTTAAATACATATAATAATAATAATAATAATTATGAAAGCAATACACCATTTACTATATTAATGCATTATTAAATGAAAATAAAACCTCATGACTGTTTGTTCTAAAATTATAAGGTTTTTTTTTTTTTTGTAAAGAAAAATTGGAATTGTACAGGATTGTATATTTATACATACAACTTAAAAAAGCCTTTTTATTATCAAATTTCGAGATGTTTTGTATTAGATTTTGATATATCCGTACAGCCAATGGTTATGATACCAAAATCATTTCACTATATTGTAACAATGGAAACAGTCTTAAACAAAATAATGAATTCTAACAGTGCAGAAATTAACAACAGCAACATTAAGTAAAATACATTAACATTTGTAGAAATGATTCGATTAGAAATAAATGTACCAAATTCCCTTTAAATTTGATCACCTTGTAGATTTTGAAAATATAAATAATGGCAAATTGCAAATATTTGTAGAAATGATCAGGAAAGATATTTAAAGATACTAGATTGATATATCAATCACTTCTTAAATTTAAAATAATATATTTTTTTTTGTAATGACATATTCACCACTCAACATATTATTAATCTATTTTCTCTAGAAATTTTTTTTTTTTTGCCACCTATGTGGAGCAATAACTTTTATAATAATAATAATAATAATAATAATAATAACAACCCAACCTTAACCATTAAAAACCTACAAATATGATTGTGGAAATCCATCTTGTTGTAACAAATGTAGAACAGACATACATGTATTACACCCCCCCCCCCCCCCCATTAAATCCAACAAATATAATTGTGGTGAAAACCATGCAAAGTTTAAACAAAGTCCTTTGATCTGATCTGAAGTTGTCATCTGGAAACCATTAGAAAATGAAAGAAACACATCTTTAATGAAAACAAAGAATATTTCACAATATCTCCCAACTGTGTTGGGATGAATACAAAATTGTGTAAATGAGTGGCTCAACAAAAAGCTGCTTGTGATAAAACAAATTTTCACATTTGGTAAAATATGTGAATATACATGTATATAAGTAAGTTAATATGGTAAAACAAAACAGCCATAGTCATATTCTTTTGACAAAGGTTCTTCCATAAATCACAAGCAAAGCTCACATGTTAATGCACCTTATGACATATTTCTATTCACTGATTATAACACATGCATCACCAGTATATAAACACTGTACATGTCTGTCTCATGGCAACAGAACCATGTCTTTTTTTTGGTTAAAACAAATCCACTTATCCTGTCGAGATTCAAGCATCACTTGTTAGGACCGAAGCGCTTATAACAAACATTATTCATCACCAAACATGTACAATATCTCCTTAAACATGACAGCTACATGTATATATGTATATTAATAAGTTTATATAAATGTACATACACCAGCACTGAATGACTTTGGATTAGATTAAAATATATAAATGGATTTCACCTTGTATATTAATAAAATTGTCCAACATGATAAAAATATATGTAGAGTTTGACTTAATTCAGATTTACAGGTTCTGGTTGCTGTGGTATCAGAGAGGTAAAAAACGTAGAGACAAAACACCATAATGTTCCGATAGCGCTTGGCTTTGGGGGTTCCTCTGCTTGTTGTTGTGTTGGCTGCTGTGAACTTTCTACACTTTCTTCAGAATTGTTATCATCTTGAACATTTTCTGTATTCTGAAAAAAAATAGAACAATATTTAAATTTTGTTTTTGTTTTTGTTGTTGTTGTTGTAGATTATCCAATAATTTTTGTCATGCTTAACAGACAAGATTAATGAGAAATACCATCAGATTATCATGGAATTTTAATATCTATACTTCATGCTGAAAGTCACCTTTACCTTACCAAGTTATTTTTATAGTGACAAAAAATAGTAAGTCTTTTATAACTCAAGCCATAACAAATGAAATTAAGAAATTGTTTAATGCAAAAAAAGTTCAGGCATTATAAACATGTGAAGTAATATTTCATTTTGTAACTGCTCTATATCACATTAGTTTGCTTGCCCAAGGTCAGTGTTTTTATCTGGGCACTCAGGTTTCCTCCACCAATTCTGAACTGATCATCTCAATATAAGTGAAAGAGCCTTGACTGGGGCATAAAACAAAATCAATCCAATCTCTCTCATAAAATACATGTATTTTGGTTGTGAGTCATGTAAAATAGATAAATACATGTAAATATGTAATGATAATTGAGATTTTACATTTTGAGGTTCCTGTTGTACTTGATGTTCTTCTGTTTGTTGTTCTTCCTGTTGTTGTTGTTGTTGTGGTTCTGTGTGTTCTCGCCTTCTAAATACAAACCAACCAGTTTGATATCTAAAAATTAAATTCATAAAATTTGTTATATTTGTCAAACCCTGTTTAAATTACTGGAGAATACTTGGCATGTGGCAACAACAGGAACTTAACAACTGCAAGAAAAAAGGTAACAATTCCAATCAATCAATCAATCAATTCTC
Organism: Tegillarca granosa; assembly: GCA_029721355.1. Taxonomy (NCBI): domain Eukaryota; kingdom Metazoa; phylum Mollusca; class Bivalvia; order Arcoida; family Arcidae; genus Tegillarca; species Tegillarca granosa. The sequence continues at coordinate 32,536,961 of CM056603.1, forward strand.
TTTGTGCCAGGAGGCACACAAAGCTAGGACTTCTTTCCTCCATGTTGGTTGGTCTGAGGCTGCACCACATGCCAGACAAAAGTATGCACCCTGGCCCTCCTGGTTGGGGGTTGGACAGAAGGCTAACAACCTACTCCCTTTGAAACAAGCCAGTTACAGAAATGACCACTGTGGTAGCTCAGTGTGTGGGGGTCGTGGGTTCGAACCCCAACCAGGTCTGACCCAAGATTTGAAAAAGGGTAGTAACTGTTCTTTCGCCAAGCACTCATGAAAGTCACGGTTCATTCGCATGGGAAATTAAATTAAACCAGGTACTGTGTCATGTTAGGCATGGTACTATAAAGAACCCTGCTGTATAATGTCATCAACACAATGCACAGGCAAAATTAAACTTTCGTCTATTGCTGGCAACATCTCGATATATGTAAAATATTCTTGACTGGGGCGTTAAACACCATTACTCAACTCTCAACTCAGTTACAGAAACAACAGACGGTCAATAACAATACCAATACTGATGACAAAAATAACTTGAATGTAGTTTTTCTTTACAGAAATGCAGATTCTGGATTCAGTTTCACAATCATTGCTTTACTAAAATTCTTCCTAACTTAAATCTTGTAAAATTGACAACTTCACAATTTGGTTAAATGTTAAGCTATTCATGAATTAGTTGTCTCATTCTGAAACTAATTTTAAGTTTATAGCATCCAAATTTAGTGTTGTCAATCCTTCTGTGAGAAAGTTTGCCAATTTGCTTGCCAAAAGCTGGTGTTTTTTCAGGCACTCTGGTTTCCCCTTCATTCAAGAACTGAATTTTTCAATATAAACGATGGGATCTTGACTTCTACACAAAACACCATTATTTAACTTGACTATAAGCCTTTATTAATAACAAATATTAGTGCTTTATAGCCCAAACACTGGCACAGTGCTGACACTAAGTTTTATTTTTCCAACAGATTTTACATGTAGAAGGTTTTATATATACTTACAAGTAAACAACCACAAAGAATGCAAAGACCATCAGGAACCTGGTAAAGTTGGAGTAGAAATATACAATGGTTACTAGAATCATAAACCGACTGAAGGTATACAAATAATCTAACCAATCCCTATGTCCAAACTCATCATCATCATCCTCAACCATCCCTCCTTGGGCATTCATAACCATATTTTCATTGGCTGCAGCACCATCTCTAGGGGCATTTGGTTGATTTTGATTAGCTGGTTGTTCTGCAGCATGTGCTGGGGGAACTGTTTGTGTATTTGGATGTACCATCTGTGTAGGGTGTACAGGTAATGCTCCTGTTTGGTAGCTATAACAGAACAAATCATCAGACATTTGAGTAAAAACTTCTATTATTAAGAAAATCTATTTCATTTGTAAAATTTTTTTTTATAGATACAACATTTTTTGTGCTCATTATAAAAAAAATTGAGAGTTAAATTTTTTACACACTGCATTATATTATATAATATATTTCTTAAAATTTGATTAATAAAACATTTAAAAAATAAGTAAATTGAATAGTTTTAAAATTTTAATGCAAAAAAATTTAAAATCACTATGGCATAGTAATACACATTTGTACGAGTCCAAATTGACTTCAAGAGACAAATTCATCATACAACACAAACAGAAATGCTGATCAAAATGCTCAAAAGCTAGAAGAACTAAACTATACATTACTAGTAAACTGAATTTCTTTGAATTGTAGGTACCAGCTTGTCTATTGTTTTATCAATTCTTAACCATCAAAAAAAAAACCAAAACAAACCAGTTTCACTTTTTAATTTTTTTTTACATTGTTTACCGGTATCTAGAGATGGACTTGATATTATCCATGCAACGATCCATACAAGTTGAAAACAACTGAACCATTTGAAAACTTTTTTATCAAATTCACAAAAACTTATGAAATTCTAAAAATTACACACAAAAATTTATGATGTATAGAAATAGCATTGTACTTACTATTGCATATAATGTGTGGCCATCTGATGGTAATAATTCTGCATCATAAGCATATATTGTTCTGGTGAGTAGGCCATCATTTCTGGTCCCATAGGTGGCGCTGCCATCACTGGGTTGTGATGAAGAGCTGGCTGAGCTGGTCCTGGATTGCTACAATCCACAGAAAAAAATTAGGTTAAAGCAGATAAAATTTGTTTTTGTTTTACTGCCTTTTTTAAAATAATAACTTTTTCCCTACCATTTTTCATAAAAAAAATTAACTCTTTTGAAAATGATTGTATGAATCTTGGAATCAGATAGGATTAATTAAATATCAGTAACAATTATAAAACATGTGACTACTAGCCAATAAGGGGTCATAAATAGAAACAAGAGGCCCATGGGCCTTAACGCTCACCTGAAGATATGTCCAATATTGTTTGCAAAGAGCAATAGACAATATATTAAGTACAGAAACTTGAAAAGTTTTCTCAAGTTAAGAACTCCCACAAAACTTAATCAGAAATATATCCACTCACATTTTATTTATAAGTAGCTAAACCTATGTCCTTGACCTTTGAACATATATGACCTTGAACCATATATGATAACCATGTCAATACCTACAATATTCTAATATACATGCCTATACAAAAAGTTAAAGTTTTCAAGATAATAAGCAATTTATGTCTTCTTTTGCAGCTGTGACCTTTACCTTTGAACACATGACCTTGAACCATATATCAAAATGATCATTGCTGCAATACCTACAATATTCTAATATAAATGCCTATACAAAAAGTTAACAGTTTTCAAGATAATTAGCAATTAAAGTCTTATTTTGCAGCTGTGACCTTGACCTTTGAACATATGACCTTGAACCATATATCAATATGATCACCATATCAATTCCTACAACATTCTAATATACATGCCTATACAAAAAGTTAAAGTTTTCAAGATAATAAGCAATTTATGTCTTCTTTTGCAGCTGTGACCTTCACCTTTGAACACATGACCTTGAACCATATATCAAAATGATCATTGCTGCAATACCTACAATATTCTAATATAAAGGCCTATACAAAAAGTTAACAGTTTTCAAGATAATAAGCAATTTATGTCTTCTTTTGCAGCTGTGACCTTTACCTTTGAACACATGACCTTGAACCATATATCAAAATGATCATTGCTGCAATACCTACAGTATTCTAATATAAATGCCTATACAAAAAGTTAACAGTTTTCAAGATAATTAGCAATTAAAGTCTTATTTTGCAGCTGTGACCTTGACCTTTGAACATATGACCTTGAACCATATATCAATATGATCACCATATCAATTCCTACAACATTCTAATATACATGCCTATACAAAAAGTTAAAGTTTTCAAGATAATAAGCAATTTATGTCTTCTTTTGCAGCTGTGACCTTCACCTTTGAACACATGACCTTGAACCATATATCAAAATGATCATTGCTGCAATACCTACAATATTCTAATATAAAGGCCTATACAAAAAGTAAACAGTTTTCAAGATAATTAGCAATTAAAGTCTTATTTTGCAGCTGTGACCTTGACCTTTGAACATATGACCTTGAACCATATATCAAAATGATCACCATATCAATTCCTACAATATTCTAATATACATGCCTATACAAAAAGTTAATTGTTTTCAAGATAATTAGCAATTTATGTCTTCTGCATCTATGACCTTGACCTTTGATCATATGACCTTGAACCATATATCAAAATGATCACTGTCACAATACCTACAATATTCTAATATACATGCCTATACAAAAAGATTAAAGTTTTGAAGCTAATGCACAATTTTGGTATTTAAAAGCCAAAAATAATATTTCAGGGGCAACAACTCCTACATTGATTATCACATAGTTACGAAACTTGGTACCTTTATAAATTTTTTCATGCTGAACATTTTAACAATGATTTATGTCATGTATCTCTTAATATTTGCAAGAAAATTGCCTAAAACTGCATAAATCACAAATTAGGTCATGACCTTGATTTGTGACCTTGACCCTAATTTAAAGGTCATTTCAAGAAAAAGTCAAAACTGAAAACCCCATGTCATTATCTGTTCAAATAGTCAAGTTATAACAATTTGAAGCCATTTTACGAAATTTTTAAAATTAAACGCAAAAACACTTAACCCATTTTTCGACCAAATTTCATGAAATGAACAAACTATAGGCTTAAGACCCTAGAGAAGCCAAATATCACATCAGATTTTTTCTCCCATCATCGGTTTTGGAGAAGAAGATTTTTTAAGATTTTTAGACCCCTAGGTCACCTTGACCTAGTTTTGGTAGCCATGGCAACGCCATGAACAAATCTGAATTGCACCGGCCCATATATGCTTCTGACCAAGTATCATTGAAATCTGTCCAGCAGTTTTGGAGGAGAAGTCGAAAATAGGTGTTAACGACGCACGCATGCACACACGGACGCACATACACACGCTGCGCCATGCCATAAGCTCACATGACCTTTCGGTCAGGTGAGCTAAAAATTAACTCTTTTGAAAATGATTGTATGAATCTTGCAATCAGATAAGATTGATTAAATATCAGTAACAATTATAAAACATGTGACTACTAGCCAATAAGGGGTCATAAATAGAAATTGGAATATATATATAAAAAAAAGTACTGTACATGCATTGAATAACTATAAATATCACCCATGACCCTAAACCACACAGGGCCCATACTTACTCGGGTACAAAGTTTGTTTCTGTTACCACTGGTGATGTAGATACATGTGTCCTGTGACGTAACCCCTCTGTTGATGAGTGTATATCTGAGACAGATGAACTGGAGGAAGATACCTACAAAACACATAGTATATTATTACTATGACAATACTAAATACACAAGAAATTGAGGAAGATACATGTACCTACAAAACACAAAGTGTATATTATCACTAATTTACTAAATACACAAGAAATTGACAAAGTTACCTACAGAGTGTATATTATCACTATTAGGATACTAATTTACTAAATACAAAAGAAACTGACGAAGATATCTACAAAACACAGAATGTATATTATCATTAAATTACTAAATACACAAAAATGACAAAGTTACCTACAAAACACAGGATGCATATTATCACTATGACAACACTAAATACACAATGTACAGTATAACACTGATTCAATGCCACTATTTGTTCAATTTAATTTTGGTGATATAAGGGGATTTGGCAACAAATATGTAGATGGAGTCATGAAGAAAAGTGTAGGAAAAATGGATTTGGACTTCAAAATAATGAAGCGATAAGAAAGGTGGCAAAGTTATTAAGGGGCATTAAAAAGAGATTTTACAGTAGTGTACTTTAATAATTATACTGTCATCAATTTGAAATTGGCTCAAGAGCCCCTTCTACATGTATATTCAACACTGGGACTGTGACTGTCTCTGTTGGAAGACTGTACTTACTACAGTACTACATTTTTATCAAGTCTGTACATGTTTATATAGTAACTTTGACTGCCTTGCGTTGGAGAGATACGAAGTACATGTACCACAGTTTTTAATACAGTAAATTTGTACATGTATTATATAACTTACACTTTCTTTGGAATCTGATTTATAAGGTTCTACAGATGGTGAACATACAAGATGTACAATATACTGTAACTTGTCTTCTATTTCAGCCTACAATATAAACAAAAATTAATCAGATAATATTAAGATGCTATACACTCAACTATTACTGTGTAACTGATTGGCATCTGGTTCAGATTAAAAAAAAAAGAAAAAAGATAAGCCTCCAGTTGTACATTCAAAACTTCCATAAGAGCCTTAAGACTATTGCTTTTTATTCAAATTTTAACTCCTAATTGTCAATAAGAAGCAACTACATTTACATGTATTGAATCAAAATTTTCAAAGAAAGTCAGTTTGACCCCAGAAGGTAAAGGGTTGTTTAAAAGCCCTGTTTAGGGAATAAAGTAATAATTGTGATAAATCTATAAAACTACCGGTAATCATAATATTAATCAGGTTATTTTCCAATGACCCAATTAAAAATGAGATTCAATTTTGAAGTAAATTTAAACTGACATTGATTATCTTCAATAATTTGGTAATTTAATATGGTAATCAAAATTTATTGTAATGAACTATACAGAACTAGAAATAATAAAATTAATGTGACAGTACCAAGAGAATATCAAAATGTCAATGCATTATCTAACACTAGATACTAAATAAATCAATATCAGTATAATTGAAATAAGTGTTTGTACAAACAACAATTAGATATTAATTTCCTGAGAAAACATTAATTAATATATCTATAGTTTAACAGTGTTTATTTTACCACTTTTTGGAATGGGGCCAGGGCCTGTGCAATTGGGAATTTTTGTGTCATTTTAAGACAAATTGGGGAATTTTTATGTTGCAAAAATCCCCAAAACAAAAATCACAACAATGATGTGCATGAATTAATAAATTATACTGAAATAAAAATCACATTTAAAATCATAATCTATTCATTTTCTCTTTCACAACAATAAATTTGATTAATTTACAGCAAGATTTTTTTGGCATCATATTTTTTGAATCTGTAAATGATATTTTCGACTTCGTTTGAGTCACAAGGGGGAATTTTATTTGTAACTATTTTTAGTCACCGATCTAGATACCGAAAAATAAAATTTTCAATATGATTGGGAATTTCTGATCCAAATTTGGGAAATTAGTAGTCTTTTTGAGATCTGGAATGGGGCCAAATTTCGGCCCCAAATTAAGCCAAAAAAAAAAAAAAAAAAATATCACTGGTTTAAAAAAATCTGCGAAAAAAAAAACTTGCTGAAGAGATACTTGTTAAAAGAAAATAAAATCAGTGTTACAAAATAAGCCTTGTGAGTAAAATACCCCAAAAACTACATTATATCATATTTCTATGGATTAATCCACCTTAATTTGACAGCTAAATGTAAATATGGGTACATGTCTATTTCCTTTCAAATTTTTTTTGGTCTACATAGATTGTTTAAAAATAGACAAGCAACCAATATTTCATAATTCACTGTTTTGTTCATTTTTATATCATGCCTTGCAGGATATGTAGCATGCACCAGTGATTTTGCTATGGTTTTTAAAAACTACCTTCCACCTTTTAGATTGGGAAAATTTGGACCCTTTTTATGTCACATATTACGCTTAGAATTTTGAAATTCATTGCAAAGATTTATACTGTGACAATATCTAACATTTTTGTCTGTCAGAACAGTTTTGGACAACAGTGAACTGGATTTAACTTAAACTACGCGTATTTGATTGTGTGTCAAACTATTTGATTGTGTGTCACTGTTGCCATTTGGGGAATTTAAGTTTTCAAATTGGGAAATTTTAGTCTTATTTCTCAAGGGGAAACTACCTTTATTCGGTAGTAATTTTAGGCAAACAAAACCACTGATGCACAAAACTTTTTTTGTATTTCTGTATCTATAGACAGAATTTTTTTACAGCTGATTTTTAAACGCAATCATTAAATACAATTTACCTGTTTCTGTGTATGTTGTGTAAGGATTTCTGTCAAAAGTTTATCATCTTGCATTAACTTTCCTGAATATATTAACTTCTGCTGTAATTCTCCCTGAAACAGATATAATTTTGTTTTAAATAAATAGTATTCATACAATGTACATGACAAATTCATTTCTTAATTACATGAAGAACAAAATTGCTTGAACTGTTGGAATTCAAAATAATTTCTTAAATATTTAATCCAAATTACTGCTATAAAATAGAATTTTCACTTCAAAACCAAAAAACTTCCCCGATGTTAATACATGTAGTACATATGTTTCAAGCAATAAAAAATCTGGCATTCATTTCAACATGCAGTTCACCAACAAACATGAGATGTATTTCCAATTAAGTATGTGTACTTATTTTCAATTTTAAAGATCTACATCTTCCATAACTTAAAAGCCTTACAATACTAGTTGAAACAATTTCTTTTCAAAGTTATGAGTCAAATTCAATTTTCAAAAAACAAAAAGGCTCAAAGGCAAATGGAAGCTCTTTTGTTAAATTACGTATTGGTAATGAAATAAATAGGGTTCACAAGTGTACTAACTAAGATGTAATATGACTAATATCTATTTGTATTTACATGTATTAAAAAACATTTTACATGTAACCTAATTTAATGGATATGGACTGTAAAAGTGAGAAAAAAAAACCTTGATAAAAATAACTTCCCTAAGCATGTGAAACAACAATAGGTGTGTACAAATGTTAATGACCATCAGGTTATACTTGTAGACACTATGGCAATTAACCCCCAGGTCATTAAACCCTAAGGAAACCAGGGCTATCTGTGATGAAAACAAAAAATATTATAACAATACTTTAACATAAAACATCAAATTAAACGATGACTTCATACTGATGTGAGTCATTTACTGCCACCTGGCTCATTTTGTTCAATGCAGATACCATCAACTCATTTAAAAGCAAAATAAACTATGGTTGGAAAAATTCCAACAACAAATTTAAAGCCTCCTGTTATAAAGGAACCAGAAGTAAAAATAGTATCAATGTTAATAGTCATACGAAAAGCACTTTACAAGCCATCGGCTTTAACATGGTGTCAGTTATAGTGAGTATGTTTTCTTCTGTGTTGGAAACAGTAACATGGTACATGTGGATTTTGGTCACAGATTTTTTAACAATTCACTGCAGAATTTTTGTGTTGACTGCAAATACCCAGTAGGTAGTCTGAATAAATGAATTTAACCTAGTACAAGAATATGGTTTTGGATAAGGTGATTGACCTTTTTTTTTTGTGAGCACATATTTGCCCAACCATAACAGCATAATTGGGAAATGGCACTGCCAGTACAAAACTGATACAGACAAAGCCTAATGTGCCTCAGGTAAGCAAAGCCAGAAAAAAAAGGTGATTTATATATGGACAAATTACAAGTGTTTTGCATACATGTATACTATCAAACATCTTTTCATATATCATTGTCATGGAGCCATTTTGTTCTATTCTAACTAATACAATCCTTTATTAACATCACCAAGTTGGCAAGCTGACATTTGCATTAACTTTGTTGTTTCACCTTCAAGCTTCTGTTGTTATGTCCTTTATCATTAAACTTCATAAAATAGAAATAATGTGTACATATGTACACTGGCTACAGAGTGTTCTACCTGAGTGACATTATTGCAACAGACACACTGACAAATGATGTCATTTCTATGTGATTATGTTACATCATTTTTCTGGGCTGAGCCATTGAGCACTGTTAAGCAGATACTCTGTAAGGGATAATGAATAAGCTTTGCCAATCAAATGCAGTGTCAAAAAATCATGTCACCAATTTATTACAGTGTTGCGGCATTTTGGAGTTAGGTTCAACAGGATTACTAGTTCTAATGTCAGTATAACACTACTGTAATAGTTCACTTACTGGTTGACTTGGATACACATTAGATAGATGTTGTTTTAATTCCTTCACTGTCCACTGTGGTTTCACTTCAACTACCTGATCTGCAACTCTTTGATTAGGTGCTCTCACAACTAGAGTGAATGGTATATTAGCAATGTCCATCTTGGTTTTCTTCAAAAACAAATGTCAAATTTTGTTGATGTTGTCTCCAATTTTCCCAGTTTCAGTTTGGGCTGATGATGCAAGTCACTATTTTACATACAACTACGAATGTCTAAATTCGATTTTTTGATATTGGCAAAACTATTATAACAAAAAAATAATTTAACACAATAAGTTAGTAACAGTAATATCGTGTCAAACAAACAAAGCTTCCCTAAATTGAATGAATTTTGTGTTGTGGTTTTCCAGTTCCTGCAAGATATCCAATTGTACACGAAAACGGTGACGTCACATATTTTGTGTTACAAAATTTGGCGAATTTTGATTGGTCCAAACTGTCATAAAAATTAACAAAATCTCAATGGATTAATAGAAATATTGTTATTTTTCATTATTTCAAACACACTTCTAGAATATGTAATATGTGCTAATCGACTTGAGTTTTAAGTGAGAATATGCTTTTATTTACGAACAGGAAGTGTTGACGGCATTTACCGAATGATTACGGAAATTCACGTGTTACATAAAAACAAAACATCGATCATGGCCACGACTGAAGAAGAATACATTAGCTCGGAATCTTTTGACATTTTACACAACTGTATAAATGGATGCATCGACGCTGATGAATGTTTTTGTATGATGCTCTCTGTTGATGGTTTTGATAAAACAAGAAACACATTTTTGTCAAATATCGAGCAGATCGAATTTGCAAATCCGGTGTTACATAAGCAATTGACTGAAGTGTATGGTGGGTACTTTTCAAACTGGCACAACTCTCCAAGTGCTATAGAATGTAGCGTAGAAAATGGATATTTAACAAGTGACTTTGGCTATGAATTAGATATGGATATGGCTTTAAGGGTATCTGGAGGGGAAATACCAAATCCAGATAATGCCAATGAAGATGAATTCACTACAACTTTATCATATGCTTCATGTTTTCAGCCTCCTAAAAAGAAACCAGATGATGGGTTAGGAATGTACAATATCAAGGATGATGTATCACCCCAATGTTCTAAAGACATCAAACAAGAACAGTCCTTACGTAGGAAAAACAAGCATGGTGCTGAAAAAGTTCAGAATCATAACATTACAAATTCTATACCTGGTTTAAATTTAGAAAAACATTCAAAAAGTAAAAGAAAGAAAAAGAAAAAGTCAAGGTATGAGTTCAGTTCCATATAGTATTTCAAATAGACCTATTGTATATTGGATGAGGAAAGATCTAAGACTATATGATAATCCAGCTCTTTGTGCAGCATCTTTAAAAGGGGCACCTGTCTTAGTAACGTTTATATGGTCTGAAAAAGACGAAAATGGTCCCATTAATTTTTTAGGTGCTGGAGGGGCAACAAAAGTTTGGTTGCATGAGGCTTTGAAAGAGTTGAACAAGGACTTGATAGATAAATATGGAAATGGAATCTTGTTTTATAAAACTTCAGATGTTGGTAATCAGATCAAAGAAATCATGAGACAATCCAATGCACAAACACTGATCATAGATAATGTATATGAACCATTTGTTAAACAACGAGATGACAAAATTTGTGAAGACCTTTCCAAAAATAAAGGAATAAACATTGAGAGATTTGACTCACTTTTGCTACATGAACCAGACTCAATCAATACGGAATCTGTCTATATGCGTGGCATAGGTTCAGTTGTACATTTCATGGAGTGTTGCCGCCAATCATCAACAAAACCAATTGGACATCCCCTTGACAGTCCTCCATTTTTGCCTAAGATAGATAATATTCCATCATCCATGGTACTTGATGAATTGAAACTGGCAAAAATGCCAGTCAGGAAAGATGGGACAGTGGTAAGTGATTTCAGTGGTTGATGATCACATCAATAACAAGACTCTCAGTCACTATGATATATTGTTCAAATAATCACAATACCTGTTTAAAGACATATTGACAAAGTACAAAAAATGATTGAATAAAATTGTATTTTATTCCTAAATAATTGACAATGTTTCTTAACAGTAAGCACCAATTTATGTAAAAGAGTTAAGATAAGCTTAGGAGATTGTGATGTCAAATAATCAACCCAAAAGCTTTTTCATCTGTAGTTTAATTGGAGATGTTCATCTACTTAGTCATTAAGTAATCTTCAATACAGCACAAAGTGAATCGCATCCAGTCAACATTATAGTCACAATTGCTACATTGATTTGCTTCTTATTTATTTAGTCTTGTACATATTTTGCATTTTTGTTGGTTTTTTTTTTTTTTTTTTTTTTTTTTTTTTTTTTTTTAAAGTTTCTTGCTGACTACAAGTGACTGTCTTCAACTTTGCTGTAATTAATTAATTTTTTTCTAGATTGACTGGGCTGCTCCAATCAGGAAAAGTTGGGATTTTAGTGAAAAAGGAGCTTGGGATGCCCTGACAATGTTTTTGGAAGAAGGTAAAATTCATTTTTTCTTACTGCAAAATGTACTGAATTTGTATACACATGTGTGCATGTACATGCATGACATAAATGATGTTATTACATAAGCATATGCATGTGCAGGGCTTCCATTTGACCATTGACTTTAATAGGATGTGGGGTTGGTGTCAAATTGACTTTCTTCAAATATTACTTGAATCAATCCACATAAACACGGACAAAAAAAAAAGCAAGAGTCAAATTAAAATTCTTGTAAATGAAAAACAAAATCTACAGGGTTTTATCAAAGAACTGGCTTGAATCTGATGATTGAATATTTTTTTAAGCTTAATGTATCTTTTGCTGGATTTTTCAAAGTTGAGACAATAGAAGACAATTTTATGAGTATTTTGAGTAAAGAATTCAGTCAAGTAATGATGTTTTATATCCCAGTCAAAATTCTTTTGCAAGAGTTCTTTTGTTTTAACTAGTTTTGAGTTTTGGGAAGATTTAGGAAAATAGAGTTCCAACAGAAAATCTCTAATCTTTGGAAAGGTAACTAACACTTTCTCATGTCGGGATCTACTTCAGTTGTATATTCACTGACTATTCAGTTTTTTTTCCATTTACGTGTATGACACTTGTTATTTTCTGAAAAAAAATCAAAACAGTAAGATATATAACACATATCTTTTTCTCTTACTTATTTACTTAGCCTCTTTGTGCTGGGCAGCACATAAGGCCGAGACAAGATCCCTCCATCTTTTTCTGTCTTTTGCTATCTTCTCTATCTCTCCCCAGGTCTTTCCCATTAACGCCATCTCTGTCTCCGATTGTTCTTCGCCATGTCTCTCTCGGTCTTCCTCTTTTCCTTTTACCAGCTGGTGACCATCTTAGAGATATTCTACAAATGTTATTTTGTTCTTTCCGTAGTACATGACCCAGCCATTTCCATCTTCTTCTCTCGATTTCTGTAATTTTGTCTTGCTGTTGTGTCAATCCATATAAGTCTTCATTGGATATTTTACGTGGCCAAAATATTTTACAAATTCCGTAGGCAGTTGTTATGGAAGGATGCCAGTTTTTGGAAATCTGTTTGAGTCACACGCCAGCATACGGCTCCATATAACAGCACTGATTTTACGTTGCTGTTATATATCCTCAGTTTTGTGTTTCGGGACAGAGCCTGTGATTTCCATATGTTCTTAAGGTGGCAGAATGCTGATCTGGCTTTACTTAATCTGCTACTGATGTCTTTGCTGGTACCTCCATCAATGCTTATGACACTGCCTAAGTAAGTGAAAACTTTCACTTCCTCAATTGTTTGATCTTCCAGTATTATAGGTGTTCCTTCAGTGTCAAAAAGGGGAAGGATTTTGGTTTTCCCTATGTTAATTTTCAATTCAATTTTGACAGCTTGCTGTTTTAGTCTACCAGTTTTCTGTTGCATATTTCTTCTATTATTGGCAAGGAGACAGATGTCATCTGCAAAGTCAAGGTCTTCTAAGGTGGTACTAAGTGTCCAGCGAATCCCGGTGTTACCCTTCCCTATAGTTGATCTCATACACCAGTCTATTACCAGGAGGAAGAGAAGTGGAGAGCTTACACATCCTTGTCTCACACCAGATTTTACAGAAAACCAATCTGTTAACTGTCCTTGGTGGAGTACAGCACATTTATAATTTTGGTAAAATATTTTGATGATGTTAACAAGCTTAGTAAGGAATTTCATAAGCAGTAAGTATATCCCACATGCATTCTCGGTCGATACTATCGAATGCTTTTTCAAAGTCGACAAAGTTAAAGATGGTCTTACTCTGCCACTCTATGCTCTGCTCAATTATTCCTGATGGTGAAAATATGATCTATACAACTCATATTGCTCCTAAAACCCGTCTGTTCCTTTCTTAAGGTGTTGTTGACTGCGGTTGTTATTCTCTGGGTGATGACTTTCAAGAAGACCTTACTTGGCACTGATAGTAGAGATATACCTCTCCAGTTATTACAGTTTTTTAAATCTCCTTTTTTGGGAAGTTTTACAATTATGCCCTTGTTCCAATCAGATGGTATGTTTTCTACTTCCCATATCTGCTTAAAGATATCATACAAGGCAGCGCTACTGGTATTGATGTCACATTTCAGCAGTTCTGCAGGTATATTATCAATACCTCCGGATTTTCCGTTTTTTAGCTTTTTGATGGCAACCTTTATTTCGTCTGTTGTTATCTCCTCTGTGCTGATGTCAACAGGGTCTCCCAATGGTCTTACACGTACACCTGTGTTATTATTTTCTCTATTTAGTGTTTCCTCTAAAGAATTCAGTCCATCTTTGCAGCTTTTCTCTATCGGATGTTAAGATTTAACCTTCTTTGTCCTTTACTGGCATGTCTGTATTGCTGAATTTTCCACTAAGCTGTTTGGATATTCTATATACTGTGCTGAGTTCTCCTCTGTTGGCCGCCTGTTCGGCTTCTTCTGCCAAGGACTCAACATATTTCCGTCTATCAGCTCTAGTTCTTTTCTTCACTTTCTTATTTACAGCAGAATATTTTTCCTTAAAGGCAGTTTGTATTCTTTCTGATCTGGTTCCTGCTATTTTCTTTTTCACCTCTTTCCGTTTTTCTATGATCTTCCAAGTTTCATCAGAGATCCAATCTTTTCTCTCTTTGGTTTTTCTACCAAGTATTTCCTCAGATGTCTGGTTGTAAGCATCTTTCAGGGTCTGCCATTTTTCCTCAATAATATTTTGTCCAGTACGTTCTTCTACATCATCTACCTGGTCTAACACCTGGAATTTGTTTCTAATTTCAATATTAAAGTGCTGTCTTACATCATCATCTTTCAGTCTCTGGATGTTATATTTTAAGCGTTTACTCTTATTGCTGTTGGTATAGTTTGCTCTTAACTTGATCTTTACTTTCATTATTACTAGGTGATGGTCACTACCGCAATCTGCTCCCCTCTTGACTATCACATCTTGTAGAGAACGCTTCCATCTGCTATTAACCATTACATGATCAATTTGGTTTTTATCTCTTCCATTTGGTGAGTTCCAGGTTAGTTTGTGGATATCTTTATGTTGAAAAAGTGTTCCACCAATGACCAATTCATTTGAATCATAAAATCTCTTAATGTGTAATTTTTCTTATAATTTTCAGGAATAAAAAAGTACGAAAAAGAATCAGGAAGAGCGGATAATTTAAATACTTGCCGTATATCTCCATACCTACATTTTGGTCAGATAAGTCCAAGATCGATACTCACTGAAGCTAGACACATGAAATCACCAAAGTTTCTCAGAAAATTAGCGTGGAGGGACTTGGCGTATTGGTTGTTAACATTATGGCCAGATCTCCCTGTGGAGCCAACTAGGCCACATTACAAGGTATTCATGCACTCACTCATGTTTTCCTGAGTTTTTATTCAAAGTCAAATGTTAATTTAATTTGAAAAAATAAGTTGTAGCAAAATTTCTAAAATATGTGAGCAAACATCTTAATTATTAAAACTGTTTTCTGCAAATTTGGTTGTAAATCATATATATATTCTGGATATTACATAGTGCTTATCAAGGATGGTGTCGGGGTCTGTAAAAGAGTATGGAAATATTTTTCAATATTAATTTTTTTTTCATTTTTGGATAATTAAAACACTTTCTGTTTATATATGAACCATGGTTTACTGTTTTTATTGAAGATTTTGGTTATTACTTTGAAAATAATACATGTACTTACTATATGAAGAGAAAGCACTTTCAAGCAATTAATGCTGCAGATTGGTTAAAATAAATAATTCAAACAACATTTTTTAAACATACTAATGTATTTATGTATAAATGATTCTGATATCATCTTTTTATTTAACAATGGAAGTTTGATTTTCTGTTATTGATTTGAGAATTCTAAGTGGTTAAAATTGAAAATTTGAAAATTAAAAAATAATGATTTTAAAATACATTTGTATGTATAAAACAAATGTACATGTATGTATATTGATAGTGTCAGTCAAACAGCGTATGTATTAGTGTCTCATCAAGTACCTAGCATCACTATTGGTACCATCACCTGGATATTGGTGATTGGCTTAACCCCTAAAAGTACTATATAACATTGATGTGCATCAGTCAAACAAATAGGAGTGTTAGTCCTCTCATTAGTAACTGTTTACTGTTAAATTGAAAAAAGGAAAAATGATACTGGTCATGAAAAATAATATCAAATGATTATGCAACTACTATATTTTGATTTTCCTAATAAATGTACCAGTACTTATATTTCTTTCTGACACTAGATTGTTGAGGAAAATTTTCAAATCTGAAAAAAACAAAGAAAGAAAAAAAATAATGAACAGTTGAATAATGATCTATATATTGATTTCTTTGTTTTTTTTACAGCACCAGAGATGGAGTGACAATAAGGCTCATCTTAAAGCCTGGCAGAGGGGGAATACTGGTTATCCACTTGTGGATGCTGCCATGAGACAGCTGTGGCTCACTGGGTGGCTTAATAACTATATGAGACATGTGGTGGCATCATTTCTTATATCATACTTACATCTACACTGGAAAGAAGGTTACCTGTGGTTTCAGGTAGGTAAAGTGTTTTGTGCATGAGCTGGTCATTTTCGCAATTGAACATTTTTAACCTTGAGGCTTTTTAAAATGAGCTTATCAACATAGTCAAATCCTTACCAAATTATTCAACTCTGGGATTATAACATTTTGTTAGAGGGTTAGTTGGCTTCATACGAAAGAGGGTCTCTTTACATGTAGCTGTTTACATGACACCAGAAAAAGATGAAACCTTGATATTTCAGGTAGGTGTTTTATGAAATAATCTATATCTGAAAGACTAAATTATTTTAAAACAAAACTTTATTCAACCACATTATTTATCCATAGGATAAAATGAGCTGAACAGCATAATAAAAAATCCTTACCCATTAATTCATCTCTTGGATGATAAACAGTTTGTTAGAAGTAAAGTTGGCTTCATATGAAAAAGGCTTTCTTAACTGTTTACATGACACATGGTAAAAGGACCAAAATCTTGATATTTCAAGCATTTGTTTTATGGACTGAATTATCTGAAAGAGTTGAGTAATGGTGTTTAACGTCCCAGTCAAGAATATTTCACTTATATCGAGACGTCGCCAGCTATAGGCGAAAGTGCAGGAATTATGCCTGTGCATTGCGCTGATAACATTATACAGCAGGGTTCTTTATCGTGCAATGCCTGCCATGACACGGGACCTCGTTTATTTTAAGTTCCCATTGGAAAGAACCATGACTTTCATTTCGTAATGCCAAGTGCTTGGCGAAAGAACAGTCACTACCCACTTTCAAGTCTTGGGACAGACCAGGCCGGGGTTCGAACCCACGACCTTCAACTTACAGAGCGAGCATTCCACCAACTGAGCTACGGTAGTGGTATAATTATCTGAAAGACTTAATAACTTTAAAACAAAACTTTATACAACCACATTGTTTAACCATAGGGTTAGAATGTAGAATCAGTCTAAATGTTTTCATGTTCAAGGTTGAGATCAGCCCCTAAATATAACAGACTATATGCTTGGGTAAATTAATGGGCCTCAAACTCCAGTTACACTGACTGGAATAAATAATTACTACAGTTGTTTCACTTAACCGTAATAACATTGTATGACACTATTTAAAATTTTGCTATGGCAACATGATGCTTAAAAAAAACCACTACATCTTTATTAAGTCACAGGCTAAATTTTCCCGTTATCTTTTGTAATAGGATACACTGTTAGATGCTGATGTTGCTATCAATGCCATGATGTGGCAGAATGGAGGGATGAGTGGTCTAGATCAATGGAATTTTGTTATGCATCCTGTTGATGCTGCCATGACCTGTGACCCTAAAGGAGATTATGTTAGACAGTGGTGTCCAGAATTACAGAAAATGCCTGAAGAATTCATACACAAACCCTGGAAATGTCCACCGTCCATATTAAAAAGATGTAATGTCCAACTTGGTAAGATCAAATTTAAAGATGACCATTACTAACTACAGGCTTACAATTAAGTTTAAACTAGTATGTTTAACTTACAATGTTATAAAATGAAAACTTATTCTTTTCTGTCACTCTTATTTCACATTTTCTTAATTCTTAATGCAAAAGCTTTAATGAAAGTGAAGAAAAGAAATAAAAATGAGCTGGCTGCAATGTGAGATTTTTGTTTTATTTTCTTAAAATGTGTGTATGAAACAGTATTTCAGTACACTTTGTAACATTTTCAAGTCTCTTTAAATAATCCGGTAAGTCACTCTTTAAAAAATAAAAAAATTGTAAATAATATTGTGTGTTTTTAGTGAATCCAGAGAACATATAAAATGGGCTTTGAGCAAGTGGTATATACGTATTAAAATCATTAGACATTTTATACAGTGGACCTTTAATTTACAGCTGTTTCCATTCCTGGAAGCCAAAATCACCATTTGCTACTAATTTCTGAGAAATTCTTTCAAAAAAGTAAACTATTTTAACACATTTTCATGAAAATACTTTAAAAAAGACTTCCTTTTTAGACATATTGGCAATTTGGCTACTAAAATGTTTTCAATTGTGGAAACCTAGATTTAAAGCTAGGATTATCATTTGCTGAACACATATTTAAGATATAAACTGATACAGGTGTTGTATAGATTTATCCATTAAATATAACCTAAAACAGTTGTAATATATATATATATATATATATTGTGCATGCATATTACTTACCTTTTTATTATTTCAGGTGTGACATATCCTCACAGAATTATAACAAACCTAGAAGAAGCTCGGGAACAGTCACTGAAGGATGTCATGGATCTGAGAAAGAAACATCAAGAATATGTGTGTCCTCGTACAGGGCTAGATCTGGTACCTATACCAAGCGGTCTTCTGTTACCCGTTATAACAAGAAAGGAATTTAGATACAAGCTGTCAAACCCAGATTCTAAGGACAATCCATATTCTGCTGTGTTGAAGGGTTACCGTAGTCGACAACGAGACGAAGCTATTGCCTATGCCAATCAAAGAGACTTTTTAGCTAGCACAATGAATGAGTGTGTACTGAGACATGATCGATCTCAAAAAGCCAATAAAGAAATTAGGTTGTGATTAAAGATTCACTTAGGAATTTCAAAGCGTAGCTGAGATGTGGTATTCCACATATTTACCTCTCTGTGTTATAAATCTACCTCATTTGAAAATCAAGCATTGTTATTATATGTATCAGCTACATCGTATTTATTTAACAAAATTAAATTTTATGAAAATTTATCTGGATTTTTAATGATTTGATTGTTAACTTACCCAAGTAATTGTAATTTCACTGTCATACATATATATTGTTTGATGTCAATCCACCTTTAGCGTATATGACTTGACCATAATATATTTGGACCAGGCCCCAGTTTCACAATCATTCACGCATTTGAGTGTACACTCAACTCAAATTCGGGAATATTTCATTGTCAATTTTTAAGACATTACACAGTTAAAATTGAGTATAAAATGTTATATCTAAATTATTTTGTGTAATTTTGTTGAACAAAACAAATCATTGTCTCATAAAACTTAAATTTTTTTTAAATATTGATGAGAGAAAAATTTTGAAAATTATTGATGAGAGAAAAATGGGAATATTTGAGTTGAGTGTACACTCAGTTGAGTGAATGATTGTGAAACTGGGGGCAGAGCTGTTTTAAGTTTGCATTGAAACCCTACTGTATGAACAAAAATCGAATTATGTAATAATTTTATTTTTTGAGAAGGGAATAGAACATATGTAATGATATTAGAAATCATACAGATAAATAAACCTGATACTTTTTCTATTTAAAATCATACTTTTGGTCATCTATAACTTTAATGACGGCATTATTGTCAGTTATGTCACAAAGTGCCAGGTACTGCCTTGTATTTTCTTTACAAAAGACAATGGTCAATGACCATTGACCACGTTATCGAAGATCTACCTGGCAAAAATGTTATTCAACAATTTAAGAATTTAGCAAAGAGATTATTGTCAGGTAAGATTCACTACCAGGTACCATGGTATCGAGTTTTGGACAAGGCAAAGGTCAATGAATCATCTTGATAATAAAATTTTATTCAATATTTAAACCGTTATAGATATGAAGCAAGTGTTGTAAGTAAACCTAGGGCACAATCACCTAGACAATCACTGCATATACCACAGACAAAACGACATGTAGCAGTTACACTACATGACCACTGGTGCATCTACGCACCCTGGCAGATACACATACAGACCACAGCACACACAGGAACATGAAAGCCAACATGAAGTACAGAAGAAACAAGAATAAAAAGAACAAGAAACTATTACTCATTTACTGTTAATATTACACATAAGTCATTATTATGTGACAAATCAATGTTTCACTGACCTGAGATACTTAAGAGGCTAAACATATTCTTGTTATGAAAGAAAAGGCCTAGAAGCTTGAAACTTTATGTATAGCATCAATGCATGCAGCCCTTCAAATTTTTAAAAATGGTTGATCTTGACCTTAAGTTAAAATCACATTGACCTTAAATTGCAAGACCTTTTAACAACTCCCAATGACTGAAGTTTTCTTGGACAATAACCTCTAGGAAAGCAGTTTACTGTTATCAGAACCACTATGTTTGTTACAGTGATATATACTTATTTATCATAGAAAACTTGACAAACTTGATTAAAATTTGTTATTTTTTATTGTTTTAAACCAAGATATACATGTATTGGGAAATTGTTATGTGCAACCATTTTAATTAGCATAGAATATTATTGCACATAGTGAAATGCTGCTGTCATAGGGATTTTAGATGTTGAAAAAAGGCCAAAGTCTGATCCTTTTGCGCTTACAATGTAAAATATCAAGGACATCACTTCAGCACCATTTTCAAATGTAAAATACCCGGTATCCATAGTGACATGTTCATTTTATGGTTATCATTGAAGTGAAGATCGGGTAATACTCAGTTACAAGCAGGCTCAAGTCAGTGAACAAAAACAACATATTATAATCAAGGTTTATTGAATTCTTTTTATGAATTCTATAACTTATTCTTTTAAACACAGTAATTTGTTTATAACTTCTCTATTGAATAAGGCAGCACATAGACAAAAATAGACGTAAATGTGTAACTGCAAAACAAATCTAGAACTTTAAAGGCATTTTAAGAAATGATATGTCATCAGTAGACATTAACCAAAACCTGAGACTCTGTATACATGCACTGCAAAAAAAAAAAAAAAAAAAAAAAAAAAAAAAAAAAAAAAAAAAAAGTGGTGGAATGAAGTGGAGTAATGATGTTTTATGTCTCAGTCAAGATTGTTCTACATCTACTTATTTAGAGGTGCCAGTATGGTGGAGGAAACTGGAGTGTCTTAAAAAAAAAATCAATGATCTTCAACAAGCCAATTGACAAACTTTTTTAAGTTCTGCCTGAGTGGGATTATTCCTAGGCTGATAAAGGCATTGTTGTCCATAAAGTGCACACTTAAGATCACTCGACCACTGAAGTCTGTGCTAAAAGGAGAGAGGCGTCCCATAGCTCCTGAGAGTGTACAGAATTATATGTATGTGTACATTGTACATAGTAAGAAAACAGTAAAGTGCAACTTTAATTGTTACAATTAGTCTTAAATATTTAATTCTGATTATTATCATGTAGAAAGCACAATTTTCTAATGTTCAGTACATGCAGTACTTTGATAATAGAATGGAACTCTTCATTGGTGAGGTTCATAAACACAAATTTCCGGTTTCATTTTCAAGCCCCATGTGTTCTTGTTGATGATAGTTTTTAGACAAAATGTTAACAACAAAGACATTTATAAAGAAAACAAAGAAAGGAGGGATTTTGAAAATTGTCAGAGAACATTATTTACGTGATGACATAACGTGTGGATCGGAAATCTGTGAAAAATGTGACAACAAAAGTGCCCGACCGCTGCAAGAAAATCCCGTAAACAAAAGTGATGTTTGTAAATCTCCTCATTATCTGATTCCTGACACTAATGTGGTTCTACATCAGGTATGTGTACGGGGTCTAAGATACTTGGTTATCGAGATATGGAATCCATATTATTATGGCTTTTGCAATTTGCATAGTTTTAGATTGAAATTCCAGTGTAGATCTAACAATTTTCAAGAATTTTCTAACAATTTTAACTCTATCAAGACTTGTGGCTTGCCAGAGAAGAGATTGGAGGTGTCATTTTAATCCAAGAATATTTACCTCTATCAATACATAACCAGTTTTATATTTCTGATGGGTTAAGGCATTGCTATTAATCCAAAATGTCTCGCTCATAAGTTCAAGATTATGAATAACACTCAAGACAGGTCCATTTTTGAAAAAAAGTTTTCAGCTTGCTTGCTGGTAGTCATCTTTGAACACTTTGGTTCTCTTCACCATTCCATAAATGATACATTTTTGACTGAGATTTAAAACAATTTGACCTATTTATCTCATGTTTTACATGAACCTGTGCATAAATCAATCCTTTTAAACAATTAATGAAAATATATCCAGTTGCAAATACTGAAATGGCTGAAAAAGTGTTGATAGTGTATTGAAATCCTTGTTTGGAACCTTTCTGTTTTGAGAAAGTAGAATTGTTACTCTGTATCTTTCCTTGCCTTGTTCAACATTTATCAACCTACTACCATACTGGTATTATAAAACTGGGAATTTGTTCCTATTCTGAAAGTACTGGGATGGTTTTACTGTTTTTATTATACATGTATTATCAACAGTGTATGAATATTTAATGGTTTGATTTTTCAGATAGATGTTTTGGAAGATTCAGCCATACAGAATGTCATTATACTACAGACAGTTTTAGATGAGGTACAAATTATTACAAGTGTAATATGAAGTAACAAACCTTAATGAACATTTTTTTGATGAATTATCTTTGATTCTTCACAAATAAAATATACAATACATGTAATGAATAATATACAGATAATTCTATTTAATAATCAATAGAAATTTAGATTTGTTTAAAGAATATATAGCCATAAGAATATTGTGTAAATTTTCAGTCCCTAGAGTTTGGTATGTAGCTTTTTTTAAAGGCATACACCTTCTTGCACTCTGCATATAGTGAATGCATTTGTTTTATACACATATTTTTATGAATCTAGGTCTTACCATTTCTAAGTGAAGTTGCAGAAAAATTTATAAATTTACAATGCACTTATATGCAACAAGATGTATGTAACTTTATTCTTGATTTTTGGATTATGATTCCTATTGTCTTATTTTTAACAACTTAAAACCAGTTTCTATCACATTGTTATTGTAATAGCAGTCTGAACACACAACATTCATGCAGTTATTGTGAGTCACATGATGTTGAACAGTTAGCAGTATGATATTTTCTTTCAGAGGCACTTTTCAAGTAAGACTTGTGATCTGCAGATTTCTTGTTTTACACATGTAGTTGTGATGTTGCTTTTCTTGTTTGATAGGTACGACACAGAAGTGCACCAGGATATAAAAGACTAAAGGATGCTTTATACAATCCAGATAAACATTTCTACACATTCTGTAATGAATTCAACAAGTAAGCCAATTGGTTTGAATATCTTAGAGTAAATATACATGTACATGTAAGGCCTCGATATAAGTGAAATATTCTTGACTGGGATGTTAAATGCCATTAGTCAACTCTAAGCTCATGTACTTTTTTTTTAAATACATTTGATGATAGTACATATATGAATTGATTTTTGAAATACATGTAAGTAGCTATTGTCATGCTATAAACAGTATTATATTCTGTTGGTCTCTCAAGGGTCCATAGGCTTGCCAGTCAAGTGTTTATCTCCATTTCAATGACATGCAGCAATGACATGACTGAGAGTTCTTCCTATTTAATTGCTATGGTAGCTCAGTTGGTAAAGTGCTTTCTCAGTATTTGGGAGGTCAGGGTTCAAACCCCATCTGTGTCTGACCAAGAGTTGAAAATTTGGTAGTGACTGTTCTTTCTCCAAGCACACCATTTAAAATTTAAGGTTTTTCAAAAGAGACCTTAAAAGCTAATGCTCCGTGATGCGGCAGGCATGATACAGTTAAAGAATTCTCCATGCACTTTGCCCTAAGTGCACTGCAAAGGTAAAAATTTCTGCCACTTCACCTATAGCTGGTGACGTCTTGATATAAGTAAAATATTCTTGACTGGGATGTAAAACCCAATTAAATATAATCAAATCCTCCCATTCGATGGGATGGCAATTGTGCAACTTACTACAAGCTGGAAGCATGTTGTAAAGGTGAATTATGCATCTCAGAAACATTCTTGGTCTCCAGCTTATCAGAATAAAAATAACAATGCTTAAGTTGGAATGTGATGAAAACATACTATATTGCCTTGATCATTAACAGACTTAGATAAATACCTTCAGCAATGACCATAGTATATCGATAAGACATTCTTTTATTATGGTATTTCAGAGACACATACGTGGAGAGACAGCCAGGAGAGACAGCTAATGACAGAAATGACAGGGCTATCAGAGAAGGTGTTAAATGGTATCATAACCATCTGTCATCTAAAAAGATGTCTGTTGTATTGGTAACCAATGATGCTGAAAATAAAAGGAAAGCATCAGAAGAAGGACTCAATGTATTTACAAGTATGTTGTTAAGGGTTCATAAAATTTTCGTGATTGCTGAATTGCGTATTTGAGACATTCATATGTTTTAGGTATTTTCAAAATTATTTGAAAACTTTGCTTGATAGAAACTCAGGAGAGCTTTTGTCATGTTCCTATATCATAATTGCTGTCAAATTTCTTCTAATGTTATTGTTGGGGTTGAAATACAATATGGAGTATAAGAGATTGTGAATTACAATGATTGTCATTGTTGTTGGTATTATTTATATATTTAAAAAAAATTGTCATGCCTCAAAAAATGTTTACAGGCATATTTATTTATGGCAGTTTCAAAAAACTTTATCTGAAAATATGAAAAAAATAATATACATGTTGTACATGTACAAAATGTACATGAAGGAAGTTTAAGTTAATATAATCTTTTTTTAAAGTTTATTGTTTTATATACATGTATATAATACATACAATACATATAACTTTTGTTCAAATTCCATAACCTGTCATCTACTTGTTATATAAAGTTTTTCAAAGGTAGACTATTTGAAACTTACTTTATTTCATATTGATCTTTATAGAAAAAATGGAAACATCTTGATATTTTTAAATCTTGTTTTAGTACATGAGTATGTTAAAAGTCTGAGAGACAGTAGTTCTTTGGTTGACAGATTAGCACAGAGTGGACAAAACGTGGTATGTCTGTCTTTATTATTTATTATTTAAACTTTAATTCTAGGTAAAATTGGTTCTTTAACTTCCCTTGGGATTTCAGTGAATCAGTGTTGTAAGGTACACCCCAAATATTCTCTCCTCACCTAGATTGTAATTCCACTTTGGCAATTTTTAGTGTGAAAAGTTTTGTCAGATCACTTGCCGAAGGCTTATAGTTTTCTCTTGGTATCTGTCCTACAGAACTGACTGCATAGATTTAAATAAACAAGGTTTAAGTTGGATTTGAACACAATTCGTTTATCCTAATCTCTAGCAATTGCAATCAGACTTTTATATGCAAATTAAGTACAGTGTGTGACATTCTAAATCAGCCGACATTTCAAATTTCTCTCATAGAGCATATGGCATATTTTACAAAATGTAACAAGTCTGACTGGAAAAAGTAGAGGTTTTTGGTTGGTCTAAATTTAAAACTATTTGTTGGTTAGTGTATAATAAGGGATAGCATTTTATATAAACTTTTTTCCAAGAAGTTCTCAAATAATTTTGAACTTTGATATACATGTACATGTATCTATCTTTAAAACACTTATAAAGAAAATTAATAAGAATGTATGTTTTAAGAGAATTCTCCAAATTTTTGTTTTGTTGGTACATGTATGATTATTAAGAAGTTATGTTTTTATTTATTTATCTATTATATTTATTTATTTATTTATGTATATAGCTTTTTGCACAGTACATTAGCTTATATCAGTACATTGCTTAATTAGCATCTATTCTTATGCATCTATTGTAAAGTTAACAAAATGGTAACAGTTGAAAAGTTAATATTTTTCAATTTTTATTTCAGTCATACCGTGATAAAGTCGAGTTTCCAGAGCACCTGTCTTTATCAGTTATACAAAAGGGAATTAAGTCTGGAAAATATGTACAAGGCAGTTATATGGCTAGCAGAGAGAATTACTTAGAGGCTTATGTCAGTGTACATGATGGTGATAAAATGGTGTGTATCAGCAGCTGCAGTAGTAAATTTTTATCATATGGAAAAAAAAGTTTTTAGTACTAGTTTAGTTGTAAGAAAAACAGTGTTTATGTTGGGCCTTAGTGTTTGAGTGGTCAGAAGCACATGCTCGGATCCCACAATGCTTCTCATTACCTAGGTTTAAATCCCCTCTAAACAGAGTCTAGTATGAGAAAGTTTGCTTGTTCACTTGGCAGAGGTTAGGGATTTTCTCTACCTATACCTGAATCAATGACGTCCTATATACAATCTTGACTTGGCATAATGATCTATTAACCTACTCTGCATTACTATTTATTACTTTCTAGATTTACATCTGCTGTAGCACTAATATTTAAGGAATTTTAAAAAGCTCTGCATCTTATACTCCAGCTATGATGGTATTTATTTTGGTGTTCATTAATATACAACAAAACTCTACATTATGTCGTAATTGTATATAGCATGATACAAACTTAATTGATATCTCTTCTAAAACCTTGAAAAACTAGTGTTACGGCAGACCTGAATCAGACAGTAGTCAATGTTTATTATATATTAGCATAGGTCAGGTGACAGCTTGATAGTGCTTATTTATCAATCTTCATATACACATGCCACTGCGGTAGCTCAGTTGGTAGAGTGCTTGCTCCGTAAGTGGAAGGTCATGGGTTCGAACTCCGGCCAGATCTGACCCAAGACTTGAAAGTGGGTAGTGACTGTTCTTTCGCCAAGCACTCGGCATTACGGAATGAAAGTCACAGTTCTTTTGGATGGGAACTTAAAATAAACGAGGTCCTGTGTCATGGCAGGCATGGCACAATAAAGAACCCTGCTGTATAATGCCAACAGTGCACAGGCAAAATTTCTGCACTTTCGCCTATAGCTGACAAGGTCTCGATATAAGTGAAATATTCTTGACTGGGACGTTAAACACCATTACTCAACTCAACTCATATACATGTATACTTGTTTTATTAATAATGTTCAATCAAGTATTTTTGCAATATTTTCCCTTTACCAAATAAAATGATTTTTATTGATTTTTCTAAAATCTTAAATAACCAAAATTTTGTTTTAAATTCAATAATTTTGAAATTTACATGTATATGTTTTATAAATTTGATATTCTATAAGCCTTTATGAGATTTAAATTGTTTGAATAAGCAGCAGAAGCAATTTTTTTAAATAAAAAAGTTCCACTTATTTGATGTCAAGTTGAAGAATTTTGAGTTATCCTGTTTTAAATGAATAAGAGATACATTTATATATACATGTAACTATTACGTGTACTTCTGATACAATGTACATGTGTATCCATGTTTTCTGTAGATCTTTATTCAAGGACATATGAACTTAAATAGAGCTATTCATAGTGATATAGTGGCTGTTGAGATGTTACCGGAAGATGAATGGAGTTGTCCCTCTTCTCTTGTATTAGAGGAAAAGGAAGAAAAAGTGGATGAAGAAAATATAGAAATGGAGGTTATTATAAAACTTTGTATTTACTTTGTTGTCATGATTGTTTACATGCATACAGATTTAAAAAATGAAAAAGAAAAGAAAAAAAAAACATGTTATAGTCGCTGTGTTTGTGACTGTGAATTATTCAAAATTTTCATAGTTCATTGATACGCAAGTCTTGTAACTGAAAATCATTATGCCAATTCTCCATTACCATAAAATATTTCTCTAGAAAGATAAATATTGATGCTGTTGGGATTTTACCTTTTGGAAATGGTGTTGTTTAAGCATGGAGCAATGCCTTTTAAAATATTTTGCATCTTATGCCTAAAAGAATCCAACAATCCCCGACTCTGACATGAAAAAAATCACTGTATCAGCAACATTTTACTCTGTGTAGAGTTAATCAATTGTGTATGCACAGAACAATTTCTAGTTCCAGCTAGGCTCATGAGGTTCTGCCTCAGTAGAGTTTAAACGTAAGGTTCTTTGATCCATAAATATACAACTAAGAGCACTATGCTGCTTTTTTCGATTAAGTTACCGTAAAAGTATATTTGTAAAGTTGGAAAGAGAGCCTACCTCTTCTCACAACACAAACAGACATAGCATCACAACATTATTTATGGAAACAAATTTATATTGCTTGCTGTTCATGTTTTAATACTGCAGGATGAGAAAGTTAAAAAGAGGAAAATACCAAAAGAATTACAACAGCCAACTGGTAGAATTGTAGGCATTATCAAGAGAAACTGGAGACAGTATTGTGGGATAATACGTCCGTCTGTACTGAAAGAGGTGAGAGATTGTTATTGTCTGATCATAAAAACGTATCAATAAATCAAGGAATAACTTTTGTTTTTAACAAGTTTATTGAATTATAACCTTAAAAACAGTGTACACTTCATAATGTGCATAGCATGTTATTAAAACATGTGCACATCATTTTTAATGTTATGACTTGATAAACTTGTTAAAAACACAAGCTTTTCTTATAATTTTATTTTAAACACTTGAACTAAAACATAAAAGAATTTTTTTACATTTTTTTTTTAAATTGTTTTACAATTGAATAAAATTTCATCTGTGTTGGAACTATCATCAACAAACAATTTTAGCCAATGAAATGGAAGGAGATATAAGCCACGCCCTTCTTTTTTTGGCGTTGCTATGGTTGTGTAATTTAGTGGAGTATTACTTCAAAAATGATCGCATGAGTTTACAGTAATTTTGTATTGCAGTAAGATGTAATTGAATTTAGAAATCAAATTCTTAGTAATTGTATTGTGGGATAATATGTCAATCTGTACTGAAAGAGGTGAGAGATTGATATTATCTAATCAAGTAAAAGTAACAAGGATAGATTGGATTAATAGTAACGGTCAAAATTCATTCAATTATATTCAGGAAGTAAGTTCTTGGATACTAGAGAAAACCAGAGTACCTGGACAAAACTATTGACCTTTTGGCCTAGTAGTGAGAGGACCCTTGACCTGTAAGATTGATGCATGAGAGACAAGTCCCTAATTTCTTTTTCTAAAACGTTTCTTTATTCTACCTTTATTTATAAACAAACTTCTTTATACCAAAATTGGACATAATAGATAATGACAAAGAATTGTAGTTTTAATGTATTATATTGTAGACTACGCGACATTTGGTGATACCAGCAGAAAGAAGGATACCCAGAATAAGAATAGAGACGCGACAAGCAGCAGATTTAGCTAGTCAGAGAATAGTTGTAGCTATTGATAGCTGGCCTAGAAATTCTAGATACCCTAATGTAAGTATGTAACTGACCTAGAAATGGTAGATACCCTAATATAAGTATATACATGTACATGTAACTGACCTAGAATTTTTGTTATACCCAAACTGACCTAGATATTCCAGATACCCAAATATAAGTATAAACGTGTGACTGATCTACAAATTAGTTATACCCAAATTTTAGTATGTAACTGACCTATAGTAGATATTCTAGATACTGAAATGTAAAATGTAAGTACACAGCTGACCTAGATAATTCTAGAGACCGAATGTAAGTATATTTCTGAACTAGAAACTCTATATACATGTACTCAAATGTAAGTTATAATGGTAACCAAAGTTTACTTTTACAGTTGGTCTTTAATTCAGGGTACCAAAATATAAGTATACATAAATATCTGTAAATCAGATAGTCACTGCAATAGGAATTTACTGTCAGCTAGGAAACACTAATACTTACTTTAACTTAATTTGCCAGTTTTTACAATTATTTTGAATTTGGAATTGTAATTAGAACATGACCAGTATGTTTTGTTTCCTTAAAATTCTTTGGTATATATTTTAGACAAAATGCTTCATCAAAGCCATGCATTCAAATGAAATGAAATAATACTAGTATTTACATAATCATGAGAAGTTAAATTTGTTGTTCATGTTTAGGCAGAGTAAATGAGGAAACAATTTTCTTTGGCATTGGTTCTAATTATATGAAGAAAAGCTGCCAGTAAAACAGTGACTGATTTATTGAGCTTTTTGATTTTAAATTTAAGGGCCATTTTGTGAAGAAATTGGGAACAATTGGTGATAAAGAAACAGAAAATGAAGTGTTGTTACTGGAACATGATGTACCCCACTCTAACTTCTCAGAAGCAGTACTTAGCTGTCTACCTAAATTACCCTGGGTCATTACAGAGGAGGTAAAATATTGAGAGAGAGAGAGCAAAATTTCATAATGTTTGTTGTTTTTTCTTAAGCTTTAAATTTGTGTTATAAAATAGAGTTAAACTAGATTTTTATTTTTATTAACAATGATCTTGTAATTTTTTTGAATACTTTTGATGTCAACAAGTTTTTGACAGCAATTCTGGAAAAATTTTTCTTGCAGACAGTGAAATTTATGGAATATGAACCATTATTAACATGATTATTAGAAGAAATAATAATTCTTCAGCAATAATAATAAGTATTGTGTAACAAAAATTTAAACCTTGGTTTGTGTTTATGCAGGATATGAAACACAGACAAGATCTGCGTCACATTGATGTTTGCAGTGTTGATCCACCTGGCTGTACAGATATAGATGATGCTTTACATTGTAGAGAATTAGAGAATGGAAATCTCGAGGTAAGACAGTTGCATTAGCACAATTTATAATCTTGATATTTTATATACGTATATATTATCCTTGTTTGGTTCAGGGTGTCTCAGTTCTCTTTGATGTCCTTTAAATTTATTTTGGTTTCTTTAAGGAGTCACACAAAAAAAAAATATCATAAAATATGTCATTTTGAAAAATCTTAAAATTTTGTGTTCCATCAAAATGAAACATGCTGCACTTTGCACATAAAAAAAACATGTTAGAATTACACAGCTATTGCAATTTTTTGTTTTATACTAAAATAACAAAAAGTTGCCATATAAAGAGTTGTGTCTCTTGTTTTGTTAAGTGTTTGTAAATCTTGTCATGTGACCAGCCTGGATTTGCAATTTCTAACTGACAATTAGCTTGATTAAGAAACCATGATCAAGATGTCATCATATAATTGATAATGTAACAACTTATCACAACCAAGAACTACTTTTCGACAAAGTACTAATGAATACAAGGGTTGTTCAATATGTAATGTGTATTGTATGATATCTCAAAAGCAATCAACTCAAATAGTGAAATGACCATTTAATCTCATCAAAGTATTCTCTGTGGTTTTAAATACATAATTTCAATCTCTGAATCCATTTTGAAAATGTGCTGACTACAATGATGGTTCTCTAACAATTTCATATCTAGGTACAATATTTTTAAGAAAATTTCTTTCTTCTACTATAGATGTGCTGAAGGTCAGTGGTTTTCTCCGGGCACTCCGGTTTCCTCCACCATCCCAGAACTGACTGCCTGGAAATAAGTGAAAGATTCTTTACTGGGGCATAAAGCACCATTACTCCACTCCACCCTACTATAGATGTTACTATGTCCTAAATGTAGCCTCAAAAGAAACTATTTGGTTTTAAAGATAAAGTTACATTTACTAATAAAGAAACTTGCTTTCTTTGGATGATCTTTATATACAAGCAGTTACATGTACATGTACTTGGTTTTAAAGACAAAGCTACATTGTCTATAAAAAAGACTTGTTTTCTTTGGATTGTATTTAAAGACAAAAAATTACTGTATTTTAAAGGTAAAGTTACATTAGTATCATAGAGAGTTATTTTTTAAAATGTTTATAGATAAGATATTACTTGGTTATACATGTAAAAAATGAAAGTTACATTTTTTATTAAAGAGATTTTTTACTCTGGTTAGGCTAAATAGACATTTATATATATATATATATATATATATATATATATATATATATATATATATATATATATATATATATATATATATATTAATACATGTATATAGGTTGGTGTACATATAGCTGATGTCTCACACTTTATCAGACCTGGAAATGCTTTGGACAGGGAAGCGGCTGACAGAGGTACTACAGTCTATTTAACAGACAAGGTATGTATATGTAAAACATGCGATCGGACAACTATAGAATGATTATTTTCTATAGTGCCAAGCCAAAGAGTGGAGTGGAGTAGAGTTATGGTGTTTTAGGCCCCAGTCAAGAATCTTTCACTTATTTTGAGGCAGTCAGTTCTGGGATGGTGGAGGAAACCTGAGTGCCCAGAGAAATCCACAGACCTTCGGCAAAAAACTGGCAAACTTTCTCACACTAGGATCTGTCCCAAGTGGAATCTGAACCCAGGCAGTCAGAGGCACTGTGATCCGTAAGTGCGCCCTTTAGACCACTCGGCCACCGAGTCCCCTGCCACGCCAAGGAGACTCCTGACAAAAAAAAGTTATGTAATATTAAATTACCTTTCTTAAAAAAATTTCATCAAATAAATTGGAAAAAAATTTGGCTAGTTTTTTTATATCAAAATCCAATTGGAATTCCAGTTTGAAAAATTTTATATATATATATATGTTAAATGACCTTGGGAACCGTTCTCCTATAGTGTTGTCTGGAAAGGTATAGTGACCTCGCCTATCAGCTCTGTCACTATACCTTTCCAGCCAACATTATAGAAGAAAGATTCCCTCGGGAGAGGTCCATAATAGATTAATAGTGTGTGTGTGTGTGTGTGTGTGTGTGTGTGTGTGTGTGTGTGTGTGTGTGTGTGTGTGGCTTTTAAAATCCTCCACCTTACCAATGATTCATTGTGATCAGTGGATCAAATGATTTTGTCATCCAATAGTTTAATATTCAATGTAGCCATGTAATAAGATAGACAGTATTATTTTTCTGAGAAATCATATACATATGTAGACAAGAGACATAAAAGAAGAAACCTTAAGGGCAGTCTAATGTCATCTGGCTGACACAAGTACCACAGTACAAAGATTAAAATGAATTTATACTAGCCTTAAACATACCTAAAATGACTAAATGTGTGAATGAAGTAAAATGACTAAATGTGTGAATGAAGTAAACTATAAAGAATTATATACGTATATAAAATATGTTATATATTATTTTTCAGAGGATAGATATGGTACCTGAATTACTAAGTTCAAACTTGTGTTCCCTCAGGTGTGATGTTGACAGGTAAATCTACATTATTGTCATTGTTAAAACCTTTCTTTTCAAAATAAGCAATAATAATATATTTTATTTGTGTTGAATGTACAGTCTATGGAGGAGTTGAGTTGAGTAATGGTGATTAACATCCCAGTCAAGAATTTTTCACTTATATCGAGACATCGCCAGCTAAAGGCGAAAGTGCAGAAATTTTGCCTGTGCATTGCACTAATGGCATTATACAGCTGGGTTCTTTATCATGTCACACCTACCTTGACACAGGACCTTGTTTATTTCAAATTCCTATCTGAAAGAACCATGACTTTCATTTCGAAATGCCGAGTGCTTGGCAAAAGAATGGGCACTACCCACTTTCAAGTCTTGGGTCAGACCCGGTTGGGGTTCAAACCCCCAACCTCCCACTTATGGAGAGTATATGGAGGAGGATTATTAGATAGTTTGCCAAAGGTCGGTGGTTTTCTTTGGGACTCTGGTTCCCTCCACTATCCCAGAACTGACCATTTTGATATAAGTTAAAGAAATTTAACACTATTCCTAGAAACGAAGTAGAGTCAAACCCCAGCTTCTTTCACTTATATTGAGATAGTCAGTTCTGAGATGGTGGAGGAATTAAGAGTACCTAGAAAAAAAAACCACCAGCTTTCTGTAGGTGAAGTCACAAACTTTCAGTGGATTGAGTGGAATTTGAATCCTGGCATTGTGATCTATAAACATGTGCTTTAGACCACTCGGCCTCTTATGCCCCTCCCCCTACAAATTGCTAGTCTCTAAAGAATAAGTAGTATGAACTTCGTCTTTAAAAGACCATGCTACATTTGTGCAAACCTTTTAGTTAAAGTTTATAAGGAACAATGAAGTTTACATACATGTATACATGTGAAAAATTATGGAACATATTAGTAAGATTCCCACACAAGATTGAAGATTGACAAGGTCAAGGCCACACAAGATTTAAGATGGACAAGGTCAAGGTCATATGAAAGCAATTCTGTAGATTTTTCTTATTGATTTACAAAACAATTAAATAAACTAGATATATTCTTTAGATAGCCATATGAATTTTTTGATATTTTTTCATTACAGATTTGCATTTTCTACTTTATGGGAGATGACACATGATGCTGAAGTAGTTAAAGTTTGGTTCACAAAAAGTGTTATATTTTCCAGGGTAAATATTTTAATTTGTTTTTACCAAAATTTAAAAAAAAAAAAAGATTTTTTTTTTTTTAAATAATTTACTACTGTAAATCTATAAATTTTGCATTTATTTTATATTTGCTTAAATTCGCAAAAGTAACAATATGCAAAAATAAAACTTTTACAGACGCTTTATTTTAATATATTTTATTTGCATAAATTTGCATAGACTTTTAATCCAATGATGCCTAATTCAAAGTTTGCAAATAACTGGAAATGTTTCATTTGCAAAAACTTATCTAATGCAAAGAATTTCCTGTTTACAGTATCATGATACATTATATTGTGTATATTTAATTAAGCCCAATTTGTAAAGACAATTAAAATGAATTTAAAATATCTTAAAAATATCAGATATTTTTAACATATCATTTTAAGTCAATGTCCTTTAGGCCACTTGGCCGCCAAGGAATGCCCTCTTTGGAATAATAATGAAAAAGAAGGATTGAGCTGTAAAGGAAGACATTAATATTTTGTAACTCTCGGTGTAAGTGAATACCTTTTTATAATTTTAGGCATCACTTACATATGCAGAAGCCCAGATGAGAATTGACGATAAAAGTATGAATGATAATATAACAAAAAGTCTGAGACATCTTAATAAGCTGGCTAAAATCCTAAAGAGGAATAGGATATCTAATGGGTAAGAGTGATACACTTGTACAGTATAATTCAGTATGTACATGTAGATCTTGTCGTGTGACTGATACAAACTTGAAATTCCTGATTTATATTAAATATGCAATATTTTATTTAATGCAATCAGCACCTATGTTTCCGGGAGTTTATTTGCCAGAAAAACTTTCATATCTGGATACAAAATCAGAAAAAGTTTATGCAAGTCGTGCATGTACATTTATATACTACAACAATGGCTGTAAGGAAATGTTGTGGGAGTTAATGTGCAACACACAAGATCTCTGGTAATTATCTTCCATGTCAGATGTCCTTTATTTGTAATGGGTTATATAGCAACAATTTATTTTAACCTAAACAGATCTGCTTACCATAAATAACAATTCTAGAACAGGGAAAAAGTAAAAAGTACAAGTCAGAGGTGAAGACTCCACAATTTTATTATGGCATGAGGTTTTCCTAATGTTTGGTGTTGTAACAATTATTATGTCTGAAAACCATTGATAAATATCTCTCTTTCCATCCACATCTTGAATTTGGTATTCAGTTTTTGTTTTTTCAAGACAAGATATATATGTTGTTGTTTCACTCAAAAAACATACCTGGTAATTGTCTTGCTTTGACAAGACAATTTTGTCTTGTTGTTGCCATGTTTGCCTGTTAAGATTTTATGCAAGATATAGAAATCGTTAATAGGCAATGAGGGTGAGACTTATAATTACATTGATTCATATATGAGTAAAAATCTGGGGAAAATAAAATGTCTTTGTTTATTTTAATCTCTTCCACTTGTTTATTTTCATTGCATTATCACTAGCCTCACCATAAATATTTATGTTTTTTCAGTGCATTTTCACTAGCCTCACCATTAATATTTATGTTTTTTTCAGTGCATTATCACTAGTCTCACCATAAATATTTATGGTTTTTTTCAGTGCATTATCACTCGCCTCACCATAAATATTTATTTTTTCTGTGCATTATCACTCGCCTCACCATAAATATTTATGTTTTTTTTTCAGTGCATTATCACTCGCCTCACCATAAATATTTATTTTTTCTGTGCATTATCACTCGCCTCACCATAAATATTTATGTTTTTTTTTCAGTGCTTTATCACTAGTCTCACCATAAATATTTATGTTTTTTTTTTTTCAGTGCATTATCAATCGCCTCACCATAAATATTTTTTTTTTTAGTGCATTATTACTAGCCTCATCGTAAATATTTATGTTTTTTTTTCAATGCATTATCACTCGCCTAACCATAAATATTTATGTTTATTTTCAGTGCGTTATCACTTGCCTCACCATAAATATTTATGTTCATTTTTCAGTGCATTATCACTAGCCTCACCAAAAATATTTATGTTTTTTTTTAGTGCATTATCACTCGCCTCACCATAAATATTTATGTTTATTTTCAGTGCATTATCACTAGCCTCACCATAAATATTTATGGTTTTTTTCAGTGCATTATCACTCGCCTCACCATAAATATTTTTTTTTCAGTGCATTATCACTCGCCTCACCATAAATATTTATGTTTATTTTCAGTGCATTATCACTAGTCTCACCATGTATCTTTATATTTATTTTCAGTGCATTATCACTAGTCTCACCATAAATATTTATGTTTTTTTCTTTCAGTGCATTATCACTCGCCTCACCAGAGATAAGATTTAATATAGACAGTGAGACACATGACCCAATAGATGTAGAGACAAAACAACTCAGGTAAATAAAACACAATACTGGTATACAAGCTACTGTAGATTACTTTTATTTCGCGAGTATCATATTTAGTGTGGCGACCTCTAAACCTCATTTTGGGAATATATAAATTTGCGATCACAATCCATGTTTGTATTAAAATTGGCAACCAATAGGCAATTATCTCCCTTTCCTAAGAGGTCTTGCTCTTAATGTGCCAACTGTTATTATGTTTTTTTGTTCTTTTTTTCTGATATAAAATACTAGTACAATAAGTATGAACTGGTTTTTGAAATTTTCTTAGACTTATTTTATTGTATTTTGTATGTACTTAGTTGATGGTTGTCATCTGAAGGCTATGGTGTCTAATAA
Organism: Tegillarca granosa; assembly: GCA_029721355.1. Taxonomy (NCBI): domain Eukaryota; kingdom Metazoa; phylum Mollusca; class Bivalvia; order Arcoida; family Arcidae; genus Tegillarca; species Tegillarca granosa. The sequence goes on from CM056603.1 coordinate 32,574,212, forward strand.
GGCATGTTATATATAACTATCACTTTCATAGTTGATTACTGGCATGTTTGAATTTTGGCTTTTTAATTTTCTTGATATATGAATTTGCAACTCCGAGTCCTCGCAAAATTATGCATTAATAAATACCTCATGATAAAAATGTAATCTACAGTAACTTCTTAAAGATATAGTTTATTGTGTCTTGATTGTAGTCACTTAAATGTTTTTGACACTGGCAGCATTAGTGTGCCAAATTTCGAAAAACTTATGCTTTAGTTTTTACCCCATGTCTGAACTAATGTTAAATAAGCAAGGCAACTTATTCCACATTACTTTGCTCTTTATAATGTGCTATCGATATAATCTTCTCTTAGTCTAAAGGCTCATCAGGCTAATGCTTATCCTGAATTAGTGGTATGCTGTTGGATCTAATAGATATGAATTAAAATGAATTTTTTTAGCTCACCTGAGCTGAGAGCTCAGATGAGCTATTGCTATCCATCTCCGTCCGTCGTGCGTTGTGCGTCGTGCGTAAACTTTTCACATTGCTAGAAAATATATATTTGTCACTATATCTTCAAAACTATCAACTTTTTGTATAGGCATGTATAGGCATGTATATTAGAATATTGTAGGTATTGACATGACAATCATTTTGATGTATGGTTCAAGGTCATATGTTGAAAGTTCAAGGTCACAGCTGCAAAAGAAGACTTAAATTGCCAATTAGCTTGAAAACTATTAACTTTTTGTATAGGCATGTATATTAGAATATTGTAGGTATTGCATCAACGATCATTTTGATATATGGTTCAAGGTCAAATGTTGAAAGGTCAAGGTCACAGCTGCAGAAGAAGACTTAAATTGCTAATAATCTTGAAAACTATTAACTTTTTGTATAGGCATGTATATTAGACTACTGTAGGTATTGAAATGAGAAACATTTTGATATATGGTTCAAGGTCATATGTTGAAAGGTCAAGGTCACTGATGCAAAAGAAGACTTAAATTGTGAATTATCTTAAAAACTATTACTTTTTTGTATAGGCATGTATATTAGAATATTGTAGGTATTGCAACAACGATCATTTTGATATATGGTTCAAGGTCATAAGTTGAAAGGTCAAGGTCACAGCTGCAACAGAAGACTTAAATTGCTAATTATCTTGAAAACTATTAACTTTTTGTATAGGCATGTATATTAGTCTGTTGTAGGTATTGACATGACGATCATTTTGATATATGGTTCAAGGACATATGTTGAAAGGTCAAGGTCACAGCTGCAAAAGAAGACTGAACTTGCTAATTATCTTGAAAACTATTAACTTTTTGTATAGGCATATATAGTAGAATATTGTAGGTTTTGCAACAACGATCATTTTGATATATGGTTCAAGATCATATATTGAAAGGTCAAGGTCACAGCTGCAAAAGAATACTTAAATTGCTAATTATCTTGAAAACTATCAACTTTTTGTATAGGCATGTATATTAGACTATTGTAGGTATTGACATGACAATTATTTTGATATATGGTTCAAGGTCATATGTTGAAAGGTCAAGGTCACAGCTGCAAAAGAAGACTTAAAATTGCTAATTATCTTGAAAACTATTAACTTTTTGTATAGGCATGTATATTAGAATATTGTATGTATTGACATGATGGTCATTTTGATATAGGGTTCAAGGTTATATGTTGAAAGGTCAAGGTCATATCAACATAGGAATACTAAAATTATTAATTATCTTGAAAACTATTAATTTCATGCATAGGCATGTATATTAGAATATTGTAGGTATTGACATGACAATCATATATGGTTTGAAGTCATATATGTTCAAAGTCAAGGACATAGCTGCATAATTATACTGAAATTGATTAATGATTGCACTACAGTTACTTCATGCATATTTTATAAGGTACTTATAAATGAAAAGTTAATGGATATATTTCTGATTAAGTTTTGTATGAGTTCTTAACTTGAGAAAACTTTTAAAGTTTCTGTACTTAATATATTGTCTATTGCACTTTGCAAACAATATTAGACATATCTTCAGGTGAGCGTTAAGGCCCATGGGCCTCTTGTTATAGCATGGTACTGTATACCAACCAATCATTCCTTGTAAAACAATTGCTTAATTATTAATTTTGCAAGAAGTTTAAATTGATAGGAAATTCAAGGAACCTTATATGCAAAAAAGTATGGACTGATTTGTTTGAAAACAGGAATAAAACTTCAGTTTCCTCCACAGTCCCAGAAACTTCAATCCCAGAACTGACGCTTTTGATAGAAGTGTAATGCTCTTGATTATAGCATTCTATATGATGCTTTATCATTGTAACTTTTAATGCTTTAAAAAAGTAAAGATGTGTGAATTTTTCTAATCATACATTTATATGTTTTTATTGGACAGGGAAACAAATTCTATGGTTGAAGAATTTATGTTGTTAGCCAATGTCTATACAGCTAAAAAGACACTGGAAGAATTTCCGGATTGTGCAATGTTAAGACGGCATCCATCTCCTCCGCCTTCAAACTTTGACCCACTTATCAAAGCAGCAGAATCGAAGGTAAAACTGAAGACTTGTTAACATTTAGTACATCTGCGATATCTCTCATGTGGCCTGGATGGCTGAGTGGTCCATATGCCTCGGTTCAAAACTTAGTTGCACCACTACTGTAGCTCAGTTGGAAAAGTGCTTGCTTTGTATGTGGGTGGTTGAGGGTTTGAACCCTGCTGGGTCTGACCAAGACTTAAAAATTGGTAGTGACTGTTCTTTTACAAGGACCCAGCATTTGGAAATGAAAGTCATTTATGGGACCTTAAAACTTGATGCACCATGTCACGGCAGGCATGGCACATTAAAGAACCCTCCCTACATACTGCCCTTAGTGCATTGCAAAGGTAAAAATTTCTGCCACTTCACCTATAGCTGGTGACATCTTGATATAAGTGAAATATTCTTGACTGGGATGTAAAACCCTCTAAAATCAATCAATCAATCAATCAATCAATCCAATCAGTCAGATCTCAGTGTGAGAGGCCTCTTTGTTTTATATTCCTAGAAATTTAAATGACCTCCCTGATTGTAAGTGAAATAATCTTGACTTGAGCAAAAACTACCGTTATTTCTTCATTTTCTTTGCTGTGATTTTGTGGACTAGATTAAATTTTTATGCATTAAATATGAATCAAAACAACCTGTTAAACCATAATTTAAAAAAGAAATCTGTTTATAATTAAGCTTGGTAACATGGATAAAGGTAATGGGAATATATTTTCAACATTAACACCCAAAAAAGTGTATCTCAGCTCAAGACCAATTTAATTTTGTATTACACATAATAGTGAAAAATTGTTCTTATCTGCTTCTTTGTATACATGTTGAATTTAAACTTGCATACTTCTCCAATCCCCAGGGTTTTAAAATGGACGTCAGTTGTGGGAAGGCATTAGCTGATAGTTTAGAGAAGGCTGTTATTCCAGCTGATCCATATTTTAACACTATGTTACGTATAATGGCTACTCGCTGTATGATGCAAGCTGTGTATTTCTGCAGTGGAATGATTCCAGAATCGGACTTTGTACATTATGGTTTAGCAGCTCCATTATATACACACTTCACATCTCCAATTAGAAGGTATATGCATAAATAACATCATACCTGGCCTCAGTTTCACAATCGTTCCTTAACTAAGATTTTCCTTAATATAAATTTAGTAAATTTAGGCAATCTCTTTTGGAACTATGAATAAACATTTTCCACATTATTAAATATGGATGTTATAAGCTTGAAGTGATCTTAAAAATGACACCTAAAATTCCTATATATCCGAACAACGAATGAAATTATTACAACTTCAAATTTGCTAAATTTTAATTTAGGAAAATCTTAATTAAGAAATGATTTGTGAAACTGAGGCCTGAATCTTAACAGTGAAATTGTTACATTTGATTTCTGTGAATCGGGAAATATTCACATCAGAAATTTTAGCAAGGATCAAGATATTCTCATATTTTCAATTCTTTGTTAGCAGATGATGGTCAGTGAATATGCAATTGAACTACATTTTGTATATGTGAATAAAATATTTGGAAAATTCAAAGTTTTATTTTGTTTTGTTACTCTTGCAAATTGTACAAAATTGTACACAAATAAAACAATTTTTAAAATTTACTTATTTACAGTAAACATGGCTTACATTGAAACTTTTGAAAAACAAATTTGACTCTGGAATTTCAGAAAGATGCAGTCGTGTTTATATGATTAAACTCTTGATTTTGAATAAAATTGATTTGACCCCTGAACCCAAAAGTTCAAATAGAAGCCCTTTTTAGATTTTTCATTTAATACATGTATAAAAATATTAAACAACCTGATGGAAAATTTGTAAACAAATTTTTATTATTCATATTTATATAATAGAACATTAGAATTAAATTTTAAATGTAATGGATATCAAAATACTATAGGACTCTTTGTGACTTTGATGTCTGTTTGAAAAAAAAATCTTAAGTTCATGCAGCCTGTAATTTGGGTCAATTTGACCTGCTCTCCTAGATTGGGAATAAACAAGGGATATCTGCAAGTTGGATCATTGCCCTTGTTTAACAGATTTTTTACTCAATCCTTTTCAGTTTGGAGATATTTCTTTTTCAGTTTACCAACTTTGTATTTTAAAATTTGACCTAATTTAGCTTTGGAAAATTAGTTAGATCTAAATTTACTCAGGAAAATTGACAAATTTTATATATAAAAATTTGACATGTTTTTTCTTTGGGAAATCTTAAATTTTAAGAAAATTTGACATTATTTTACTAAAAGAAAATTTGACCTAATTTGCCAGGAGAGACTACCTTTCAAAGGTAGAAATTGAGGGGAGACACGTTCATTGTTATGTTTATTTAATAGCAATGGCATCTGTTTTAGCTCAAATGTGAAAAAAAGCAAAAACTCAACATTCACCTCCACCCTGTGCATTAACAGCAGATTTCTCTGTATTTGTATTTCCTTTTTTCAGATATTCAGATATAATTGTCCATAGATTGTTAGCGGTTTGTATTGGAGCTGATGCTTCATATCCAAGTTTGACGGATAAACACAAAACTCAGGTAAGATTAGAATTAGTAAAAAATGGTTAAACCTGACTAAAAAACCTAAAGGAATGTGTTATCAGGTCCAATAGTTTTGTCCTATATACCGGTATTTGATTTTGTACTTGAATTTGAAGACATTCTCTGCAACCTGTTTTCAGAGAACAGATGTTACCATTTTCTCATCATGCAGATTGCTATTGTACCTTGAAATAGAAAAATCCTGCTCGTCAGAAGTCAAGATTTACAAAATCTGTTGTGTATGTACTAAGTGTAGTTGGTGTATGTAAACAGGTTTATATGACAATTTTCTACCATTTATAAGCAGATAGTTGTTTTAAGCAGGTTTGATCAAGTTAATTATAACTTGCCTGTACAAAAACAACCTGGTCTGTTTTCACAAATATTTACTGAATTGATTGTACACTCATATATTGCCATTTTTCTCTCATCAGTATTTAAAAGTTTTAAGTTTTATGGAGCAAGTTTGTCCAGTTTGTATTAGTCCAGATATGTTTTAGTACTTTTACCTGACATAAGGTATGCATGTATTTATTAATTAGCTTTATTAAAGCACGTTGATATTTTGTATGTTTTTTTTAAAATCTTTTATACAGTATACATAATTTTAGTTTAATTTCTACCAAAACTTCTGAACGCAAATACCTTTAGGTAGACAGAGCTGTCAAACTTGAAAAAATAGGAAATAAAATGTTGTTTATGCCATTTTGCAGAAAAAATCTATAACACACAGTAAATATTAGTAGAAATATCAAATTTACAATTATTTGTTTTTATTTATTAAAATTAGGAAAATTTGGGGAAACATATAGGTTTCAAACTTAAGTAATGGAGCTCATTTTCTAGCTCCGAGTCAAGCTAATTGACAGCCGTTGTAAGTAATGTTTGTTGAAAAATTTTAAACATCTTTAACATTTGTTGATGAACACAATTGAAACATTGGAAATCTGTGTCTTTTGTCTCTAAAAGCTTTTTAGAACACTGAAGTTAAGTTCTATGATATTGAATTTATTTCATTGATATTTAGACTTTGTGTAACAACTTGAACTACAGACATAAGATGGCACAGTATGCTGGCAGAGCATCAGTTAATCTTCATACACATGTAAGTATTTAGTACCATGAACCAAAAACATAAAGACTATTATTTATTTTCTCCTGCTCTTCTCTCAATCTTTTCATCCTATCCACTTCTTGTTTCATTTACTTTTTACCAAACTTGTTTTTTTTTTGGCAGAAGATCAAAAATGTTTAAAACATTTCTTGTATACTGACTATAATCAAGAAAGAATTACTGGAGAACCCAACCATTAAAAACAGTCCTGTACAAAGTACAGAAGACCTAAAGCTTGTACCATAACCCCAACATAAGCATTGGTGTTTGCAGTTGCCTCCAATTTAAGTTTTCTGAGAGAAGATATATGTATATTGGCAAGCTTTTGTTTTTAGTTACCCATTCTCTCTTAAATTAAAGGGCCTCAGTTGCCAAGTGACCCAAACTACATACTTTGGAATCACAATGCTACTCACCATCTAGGTTGGAATCTCGCTCAGGCAAATTCTAGTTTGAGACAATTTGTCGATTTTCTTGCTGAAGATTGGTGAGTTTTGTATGGAGACTCTGATTCCTGCCACCATCCTAGAAATGATCTTGAATGGGGCGTAAAACACACTTACTAAACTCTTAAATTGATATACATATACATTAGCATAAAGAGTAAAAACTAGATTCATCACCACCATTTGTAAATTTTAAGTCCGATTTTGGTGTAATAAATTGAGGAAACTTTTAAAGGAAAATTTAAAAGAAAAAGAGACTTGGATTTCAAAATACATGTATACCGGTAATTGCAATAGGCAAGATGGCAAAGTTATTGAGTGACATTATAATGAGGTTTTACTGTAATATGTGATGCATAATGTTATTGTAGATATTCTTCAAAAACCGTGTGGTAGATGAAGAAGGATATGTATTATTTGTGAGGAAGAATGCATTACAGATCTTGATACCAAAATATGGATTAGAAGGAACTTTGTATTTAAATGTGGATGGAACAAGTTCTGGTCCTAAATTTGTCTTCAATGAAGAGGTAGGATATACAGAATTTACAAACAATGTTACTTGTTAAAACTTAAACCTGAGCGTACATAAAACCTATTGTTTGTCTTCTATACTTAGAGACAGTTCTTAACTCAAAAATGTTATATTATTATTTGATTTCTTATAAAATAACCACAAAAGAAATGTTTAAAAACAAAAAATACTAACAAGGAAAAATACATATAAAATTTTAGTCACTATAATAATTTCTGTATATAGAAAAACAATTCACAAATTTACAGATATCGTCAGTTGCCTAAGAATCAAACTAAAACACCTGTTATAAGCCCCATGTTCTAAAGCTTTGGTTTTCACACCTGAATTACGATGACTTGTTTATATTATAAATGGGGACTGGTTTTAATTGTATCTGCATGGACTTAATTATTTGACAAATGTTTGGTTTCTGATATTTATTTTTATTATGCTGTTTATTGTGATAGTTTAAAATTTATGAATACATTTTTAGGATGCATGTATTCCTCTTCACACCACCTTTCTGCCTTCACATTCTGTATGAAGGTGAATTATTATGTTGACTACAAATAAGTCTGCTACCAATATTGAAAATTTATTGAAAATTTATTGAAAATTTATTAAAAATTTATTGAAAATTTATTAAAAAGTTATTATTATTGAAATTTTAAAAATTTATAAAAAATAAAAGAATTTGCCAATCCTATTTTATCAGTTATTCTTATATCCATGTATCTCTTGCAATGAATTTCTAATCACTTTTGTAATCTTATATTTTATCATTTATTACATTGCATTAAAAAAATGTTGTTTTTTTTTATTTACAGGAGAGTACACAGACATGTGGTAAAACAGTATTCACCTGTATTTCATCGGGTCATAGTTCAAATCAGTATTGACCAATCAAATGTTCAACATTTAAAGTTATCTATAAAACTTGTAGAACCTGTTGTAAGTATCTGAATCTTCTTACTAGGGTTATAATAATCTGTTACAAGTATTTATGTAGGGAAACCTACATGTAATTTTATCTTGCATTAAAAAAATATTATAATGTTAGTAAATTATTGTATTTCTTCTAATTAAATGCCATATCATGACTTCAAATATGATTTATGTAGAAATTTACACCATGTTTACAAATTTTAACTTTGAAATTTAATGTTTTTTGTTAAATTTTAACATGACCATGGTTTATACATATATTTGGTTTATACAATAAGTTTTAACTAGAAAAAAGTTATTCATTAAAAAATTTCCCAAATATCTAAATCACATTTAAAATTTTTCTATCATATTTATGCAAGATGATCTCATATTCTTCACATATTCCATTTCCACAATGAGGCATTGCCATATGTTTGTTTATATACACTGTATATTTATCTCAGGCGACATTAAACTCTATCTCACATGTTAGTAATAGATTATTTGATGAGCATGATATGCATATACTAATATGTGTTTCTCGAAGATGACAAGTAAATTTCATTAAAAATGTCTGACTGAAAGGTGGTGAAAACACAGATATTAAGAGAAAACTACCAACCTTCTGTTAGTGATCCCAACAACCTTTCTGAGTCAAGACCCTGTTCTGAGTAAGACTCATTGCAAGTTATGATGATTTCAGTCACTCTTTTTGTATATGCATGTAATTGACAACATTTTCAAACCTGTAGATTTGCATTTGTCAATTTGACTTTGGTTTTCAATGTCTGATATTTTGATTAGTCAGTAGTACTCACAGTTTGTTGATAAAATGTAGGTCAAGTTCGAATTTCAGTAATAATAGACTAAGGTTCCTATGCTTGAATAAACATTAAAAAAATTTCTAACTGCTAATATAAACACTTGTTTGATTTGAAAACATTTAACGCCAAGTTTGAAAATATGCTATGTTTATATCAATTGAGGTTTAGCTATTTTTTTTTTTTTTTTACCAAACTTTGGTTTAAAAAATTCTTTAAATTTCAGAATTAACCAGCTAATTCTTAATTTGATTTCAGTTTACATTGGTAACCAAACTTCATTAATTAATAAGTAATAATTAATTGACTCTGTCATAAAACACCGTTAATCCATTCTACCCAATCAGGATATAGGTACTTTGATGCTGATGTTAGATTAAAACTTTCTTAAATATACTATTGATATACACGGCCATCTACTGAGTCACTGTATTTTTGTGTCAATCTTACTGAATCTGCAAACCAAATCAAGTTACTTCCCTTTGTTCATGTGGCACTGTTTATTGTTGTCATTTGATATAAAATGGTGTGATTTTGAATGTAAAAAATGACTTGTTCAAAAGTAATAATATGAAGGAGGTCACATAGTACTCAGTAAACAATTTAAATAAGTTTCTTAAAGCCAGGAGAATTGTTGACAATCTATGGAGATCAATCTAATCAACAATATTTTGTGTGATTTGTAATTTTTTTTTCTTTGATTCTTATTGCAGTTGAAAATTCATGATTTTATTCACTGAATAAAATAAAATGATAATTTGAAAATCAACTTTGTTCATATTGGAAAATATAGACATGTGATATGCTAGATTTATCATGAACCTTTCCCTCCAGACCAATTTCCTGTAGTGTTGTCTGGAGAGTTATAGTTACCTCATCTTTCGGCTTGGTCAATATGCCACTCCAGACAACACTATAGGAGAACTAATCTTTCAGAAAGGTCCATGATAAAATAATATGCTGTCATCTATTAACTAAAGTCACTATATTTTTTGCATTATCTTCATTACAGATTCCTGGTTTTAGTGTTGCACCAGCAAAGAAAGAAGAGGAGGAAGATGGACCTCCTCGTAAAAAAGTCAAAACATGATTATTTATGGACTGTTGTTAAAATGTGGTGCTGTTATAAGATACTAGTATATATCAAGATGTCAAATATACTCTTGTTTTTAATAAAAACTTAAATGTCAGTGATGAATTTAGTTATATTTTAAAGTTTATTTCAATAGATTTTAACTTCTGTACATAAATAAATGGTTTTTTGTACACTTGTTGGAAAAAAGGAATACATTTACATGTATTGTGAAATGATTTATTTACAATTTTATTGTTTTTATGTACACCTTGACCGTGGAATTTACATGTCGGCAAAAAATATATTACAAATCTACCTTACACAGTACCACTAAAATACATGTAAATGACTCTAATGTACTTATATAATCTTGTAGACAAATTCCACTGGTACTAAATCCTACAATATAGAAAGAATATTTTCTCTCTTGTGGTGGAAGAGAAGTGGGTATTGTATTGGTAAGAACGTATGTGGTTTGAAGACTGCTTATCTGCAAGTTCAATCCACAAGACTTAAAAAATATATTTTTTCACCAAGCATTTTGAATGAAAGATATTTCATGGGTTTTGAAATATGAACAGAATGTGCCACAAAAAGGCAACTAAACAGTAATCTCTGGTTTGATTGGAGTGATTCATCTACTCAGGCATGATGAAGCCACAGGTTGTTTAGACACTGTCTCAGTAGCCTCTGCAGAAAAACTAAATCCATATTGCCCATTCACCCAGGATGAAAAATGTTTTTGGTTTTTGGCTATTAATATAGTGACTACTGAAATAACAAAAGCATATGTATAAAGTTTTGGTTGGTTATTGTGACACTTTTTATTACTTATCAAATGCATGATTTTTTGTGCAAATGTGTTTGATCTGTTTTGTACTAGTCTGCATCTTCTAAGAGTGCTTGTACACTTACCTGCAATGTCACAAATAAACATTACAGGCCACTCATTAACCTTTCTCACCAATGGCCAACAATGGGTTGTACCCAATATAGTGATATGCCCCGGCAGCTCATGACTAAACCAATTGAATTTATTTGCAGTGTGCTTATAAAAGGAAACTGACTTTATAAAATGCAATGGGTCTTGACTAAGATCTAACTTAGCATTCTTTCATCAAGTTTTAAAAAATCTTAAATTTTAAAAATAAACTTTTAACATCACACCATCAATTTTAGAGCTAGGTATTGAAGTGTGTATTAGGGTTTACCGTTTACTAACACACACTAAGGTTTGACTTTTTGTACAAGCTCACCAAGTCAGTATGCTGCAGACAGAAATACCACTACTCGAATCACCTTATCTCTGCATCAGGTGAACCAGTCAGTAAATTCATAAAAAACGCCAGGTCTAGAAGCAGTAAACTCGTATAACAACCAACAACCAAACAAATAAAAAGCTAAAAAAATGATTGTTTATTATTTACAAAATTAAAACAATAGTGTTAAATTATACATATCACATTCCATATACAAAAATTTTTAAATAAATAATTTAAATGCATTTGTATATATCTGTAACATAAATTGTAATTGTACAATTTAATTTTTAAAAAATACATTTAAATATGATGTTAAAAATCAAAGACATAAAAACCAATTGGTTCAATAAGATATGCTTGAATCCCTGTGAGGTTTGTTAGGTATAATATTTCCTGTGGATTTGGAAGCCCAAAAGTTAAAAGTTTCCATGTAAAAATTGTGTTATTCTGGGAAATCATGATGGAAATGTTTTTTAAATCCTCTGCATAAGTTTTAAAAGTGGAATGGAGTTGAGAAATAATGTTTAATGTCCCAGTAAAGATCTTTCACTTTATCCAGGTGGTCAGTTCTTGGATAGTGGAGAAAACTTGAGTACCCAGAGAAAATCACTGACCTTCAATAACTGACAAACTTTCTCACAAAAGTTAATGTATATACCTGAGTAAAATCTGAACCTAGGCAGTAAGGGACACTTTGATCCATAAATGCCCTTTAGACCACTTGGCCACCAATGCCCCCCTTTAGAAGAACAGCTTAGCTCAAATACACATCAAGTAATTTGAAAACCTTTGTTGATTTAAACCTTTAACACTGGACATCTTGGCTCACATCAGCACACACATGATGGATTATGACAAAAGTTTTTCAATTTTCCTACAGGCACGTAAAAAGGATTTTTTCAGTTTTTAAAAATTACTGAGAGTAATAGTAATATTTAATACAAAACAAACTATATTGTGCAATTATCAAAATATTTTGTCTGAAATTTATTTTTATATGTCTGTAGTCCCTGACTAAGTAATTCATTGGTTACTCCATTTTCTGCAAAAACGCATGTAACCCCTACAAGAAAATAATAAAAAAGAACCTAATTATATTTGTAATTAATAATCTAAAATGTGTTTTCATATACTGATGAATTTTTTCCTCTATAGGCCTGTAGTCCATAGCTCAGTAATTTGTTAGTCAATCCATAAGCTGCAAAAACATATGTTACCCTAACAAACAGTAAAAATAGGCAGATGAATTAGCAAGACCAAGTAAGTAAATGAAAGTTGAGCAAGTAAGAAAGTGATTAAGGGCATGGAATGAGTAAGTATGTGTGTACTTGTTTGTGAATATGTGTGTACAAGAGTAACAATTTAAGTGAATATGCAAGTAAGAATACAAATGGAGAACAGGACTTCAACTATTAACTCGTCCACTTGTCTTGATGAGCCTGTCTGACCCCAATTTAATGAAAAAAGTGAACAAACTGTTTAAACAGAAAGTTTTTTAGAAAGTGAAAATGAAATGGCAAATTCACATAAGATTTCAGAAATATTTCTTAGTGTTTATTTCTTACCAACAATTTTTGAGGGAAAACAATTTTGGTTCTATTTTCTGCCCATAATTCTTGAAATAGTGGTTTGAATTTCACTTTAACTTACCTAAACCACCCACTTCTCTGATATTCCTGGTTTCATCATCAAAAAACATCATATCTTCATAAGCTAAACCACTTTGCTCTTTAAATCTTGATAAAATATGAAGGAAGTTAATCCATTATGTATCCTTTTCTGAATTTAAATGTGTGTACATGTATATGGCCAGGTACATGTATATGCAAAGTTTTGCAAAGTAAGTTATTGCAGTGGAGTAAAGAAAAGTAATGGGATTTTATACTCCAGTCAAAATTCTTCACCTATACCAAGAAAGTTAGATCTGGGATGTTGAAGGAATCCAGAGTGTCTGGAGAAAAACCACAAACCTTCCGAAGCTAATTGACAAACTTTCTCACTATAATCGGCTCAGGAAGTGGGATTTGAACCTAGTCACTGAGAGGGCTATGATTCATAAGCTGGGATTTAAGACCACTTGGCCATGTTAAAGTCAGTCATATTGGATTTCAACATTCAACTTACAGGGTTTTATACTGCTTATGATCCATTGATCGATTTAATGGGGTTTTATGTCCCAGTCCAGAATATTTCGTTTATATTGAGATGTCACCAGCTATAAGTGAAGTGGCAAAAATTTTTACCTTAGCAGTGCACTTAAGGGCAATGCCCAGGGAGGGTTCTTAAGCATGCCACATCTGCGGTGACATGAATCATCGATTTTAAGGTCTCCTCCAAGGGACCCCATGACTCATTTCTAAATGCCAAGTGCTTGGTAAAAAAAATAGTCACTACCTATATTCAAATCTTGGTCAGACCTGGCTGGGGTTCACACCCCTACCTTCCACATACGAAGCGAGCACCAACTAAGCTACTGAAGTGGTGTTAATATAGATTGTGGTTTAATACTTTATTTTGATTTTTTAAAAAGAATTTATAAATTTTTTTTAGTCTCTAATATAAAAAAATATTTTAAATTCAGAGCTATAAGAAAACAGGGTAGCTCACAACACAATTATTCAATCACAACTGTAGCACCTTGACTTTTTATTCAAAAGATAACATTCTTTTTGTATCACGATCAACATGCATGTGTGTATAGTCTGATGACAACATTTTGAGAATGAATTTGCAGGATGTGATTCAAAATTAGGAAAAGAAACACTGAGATCAGTAAGTACACTTTTCAGCCAATGATATATCCCCTCCTTCAACTAAGAGTAATTATGGTACATATTAAAGAATGCTATATTTAAAATTTTTATCTCTTAGTTTTTCATGTTGACAGTTTTCCTTGCACTTACTTTTTAAAATGTGTTAGTTTAGATCCTGGGTATATTTCCATGTAATTAAAATATTTTTCCCAGTCAAACAATTTTACTAAGTCTCTAGCTTCTTGTGTGCATGAAGTCCTACAATACAAATAGAATACATTACCATCAAAATCAAATGATCCAAAATTATCAAATACATGTAAAAAGGTCAAAGTTTTCCTTAAATGTACATGTAACAAGAATATGCATAATATGCTCAAATTTTACCTGTGCAATGGAAACTATGACAAAAACTGTCAGGAAAACAGAAAACTCACTTGCGTACTAGATTATAGTAACATTTGTCAATTAAAAATGTTAAACATTAGATGGGGTGTTTCAGTGGCTGAGTTGTCATAAACACACACATATCACAGTGCTTCCTGTAACATATGGTTCAAATCTGAGGCATTTCCTAGTGTAAGAAAGTATTTCAATTTGCTCGCTGAAGACTGGTGGTTTTCTTTGGGCTCTCAAGTTTCCATTGCCATCTCAGAACTGCCCTCTCTGGTATAAGAGAAAAATTTGTACTGGGATGTAAAACATAATTACTCTACTCCACTTAACATAAAGATCTTCCTACATAAAAATCTGACAATTTTCGAATTCTAATAATTTTGTTGATTTTTTTAGCTTAAGTAACAATGTCAAGTAAAGATTTCTTTTAATTTTTAAAATGTCTTTCTTTCACAAAACTTCTGATCTACAGAGTAACAGATTTTCAAAAATTGCTGAGAGCAGATATACATGTATCTGACTGTAAAAATTGCTAACAAATTCTGAAAAAATCCATACAGTGGAAAAGGAAACTTCTTTTTAATTAGGATGTAAAACACCATTACTCCACTCCACTCCACTCTTTCTAATCGGGATGTAAAACACCATTACTCCACTCCACTCCACTCTTTCTAATCGGGACGTAAAACACCATTACTCCACTCCTCTCTTTCTAATCAGTTATTTGGATGGTTGCTTTTAAAATAATCACAAAACAACTGTATAAAACAGACCAGAAATTCAAGGCTCTTGTAACGGCATATATATATTCAGACAGTGTACCATTACAGCACACTATCCAATTTATAAATGTCGTTATGAACCTTGAATTTCTGGTCTACTGTATAAAATAACTGGTGATTAAGAAAGTAGAACACCCTAAAACCTTTAACTCCAAATCAAATTTTAATGCACTTCAAGTTATATCATGAGAATACCTAGATGCGACACCTAGTTGATATCCCTCTTTATATAGTTTGTCCAGTATACTGGGTACATCAGAATAGCACTTTACTTCCACCCGATGTGTATCAAATATTCTACCTTTACTGAAAATAAATAAATAAATAAATAAATAAAAGTTTAACACCTGTACATAGTAACTGTTTAGGTTTCTGACCCTGGGAGCCACAATGCAATGAGCTACAATACTATTTTATGATCTTCTGTAAAAATTTGTGCATTTCATGTATTTAAAAAAAAAATGGATTTGAGAAAATTTAGAAAATGTTTTCTGCAATTCACTACTTCATTCAGAATATATTTCATTTTTCCCTTTGTCAACAATTATAATTTCTTTTTTTTTTCTTACTTTGGTTACATGTGCATTATACGTTTTTGCTCCAAAAGTGCAGTAATAGAAAATTTTTTATTTTTAGCAATATTTTTTTTTTCAAATACAGTCAAAAATAAAGTTGAAATATAATGGAGATTATTACACTAGTCTTAATAGACAGGTGATTATTATATAGATATTTTTGGGTTTAAATACTAAGCACTGATCTTAATGTACAGGTGGCCTGTGAACTCATGATCAATCCGCTAAATTTATTGTGACAATGTAATGAAAAGTGACACCTATATTTTGTCTCTGCATTCCTGTTACAGTGAGAGATTAAACAACCCTGTATACGACTGTACAAAGCAGACGACACCATTACCTGACTCAAACGTCGTGAGGTTAATACTTACGTTAAAAATAACCACCAATATGCTGTGTTACATAATAAAATACATTACGCATAAATTATGCTGTGTGACATTATTTTATTTACAAAGAACCATATGCATGTTGTAAGCTACAAATGTAACAAGTCCCCATATTGTCCAAATGTATATTGTATTATTTTATATATTTTCATAAGCATACCTGTCTTTAGTGAAAGGTGGATCTACATGAGTATCAACCCAAAATGGCCACAGAGTGTAATCTATAAATAGAAATATAAAGAACAAATAAAACACTTAGAAGTGTATGAAACTTTATAAACACCAGCTAGCATTTGGAATGTGATATTTTTAAAATCAAAAAAGGAGTGGAGAGGAGTGGAAGCGAATGAAGTAGTTAAGAATCTTTCACTTCTTTGGAGGTGTAGGGTATTATGGATGATAAGGATTCCCCAGTGAAGATATGTCGTACAGCTAGATAATCTGAATTTATGTGTAATATGTATAATATATGTCAGCTAGACTAGACACTAGCTGTCTAAATAAGGCCTTACTATACACCCTAACATTTTAAATGAGAGAGAGAGAGAGAGAGAGAGAGAGAGAGAGAGAGAGAGAGAGAGATATTCAAATCTTTCATCCTCTATCATCTCTAGGACATCTTTGTATTTCTAAAACTTCCTGTGATCACATTGTAAACATTATAGAATACAGGAAATTACATAATATTTTTATAGGTAATAAAATCTATGTATTAATTTACCATACCAAACTTTCTCATATCAGAAGTTTGTGGCTTATGATTGATTATCAACCAACAAAATACTTTTGTATTTTACAATTACACCAAATTATGTTTACAAATTATACACAGGGCCAAGACATGCTATTACCTAAATCAAATACAATAAGCTTTGGTTTCACTTTGTCCATGGTTCTGAATACAGTGCATAGGGCTCGAACTGCCACCCTTATAAAGGAGTAGCAGGCGACCTCTCTGAATATGACACTAGATCTACAAAAACTATCCGATCATCGTTTCTAACATTTCTTTTAGCCTTCGTCAACTTTAAACAAGGGTTTCTTCTTAATATATAAGGGAGACAATCAGACAATTTCGTCCCATGCTTTACGACCTCTTGACGTTTCGTTCGCATTATGGTTGGACTTACTGTTGTAGGGTGTGTGAAGGATAATAATCAACCCTTAAAAGTTTATCTCCTATGTTTGAATGAATGAATGAACAAATGAATGAGTGAACGAATGAATGTATCATGAATGAATGAATAAATGAATGAATGGATGGCATGATGAATGAATGAATGAATGAATGAATGAATGAAAGCATGAATGGATGATTGAATGAATGAAAACAATTAAATTAATAAAATGTTATTAATTCATAAAATCCCGTGACCATCATTATCATTATCGTCGTTACATCCACCATGATTAGTATCTTCGGTTGTTTGTCACAACAAATTGATGACACTGACTTTATTAATTACCTTAACAAATATCTTAAATTAGTGTAAAATCTTGCATTCATGGCGCGAAAACGATATAAATATTGATGTCTATCTTTGCAAAACCCCATCGGTCACGGTCTCCGAGTAGTCAAAAGCAAGCGCGGCCTATGGTTTCCGTCATGGTTCAAATCCCACTCGGGCGGAATGTAGTGTGATAATGTTGGTCACTCCCGGCACTCCCGGTTTTCTACACCATCTTTGAACTGACCGCTTAGATATAATAAAACAAACATACCAGTCCTTGTCCATATTACAATCCCAAAAACAAAGTAAAAACTTTGCAAACTGGCAAAATATGTTATACACGTGAACTTTTATCAAGGAAGTGAGGCCGGGTGCTCCGGAAGGGTAAGCACCTCCTGTCTAGCTAGCTACAGTGAAATAATCTTGACTGGGCGTACGTATTACACCATTAATGCATATTTCATAACTAATTTTTAACCCATTATGAATCATGGATTATGTTCCTCGTCAGAGTCTCGTAAAAAACATCGTCTGGGAAAAAAATCAAAGCAACGTCATAAGCCACTCATGCCCTGAAACAACAAAGTCAAAGAAACATTAAGGCCTGAAAAAGCAAGAAAAATTAAGCAAATATATGTTTTGGATAAGGAACCTCAAAGTAACCTGAAGCCCGGCGAAATAACATTAGCTTCAAAGTAACCATCCCGAAAAAGTAACGTTAAAAGAATTGTGTGTCACAAAAAAAAAAAAATAAATAAATAAATAAAATAAAAATAATAATAATAAAAAAATAAAAATGAAAAAAAAAAAAAAAAAAAAAAAAATTAATTGATTAAAAATACTAAAGAAACAGCTCGAACGGCAAAGTAACTATTAGTCCCCCCCAAAAAATCAACGTTCAAAGTTATGTCTGTCGATAAAAAGTAATGTCAAAGTTACTGTGTGTCGATAAAAAGAAATGTCAAAGTTACTGTGTGTCGATAAAAGAAATAAAAATTATCTGTGGATAAAAGTAATGTCAAAGTTGATAAAAAGTAATGTCAAAGTTACTGTGTGTCGATAAAAAGTAATGTCAAAGTTGATAAAAATTAATGTCAAAGTTACTGTGTCGATAAAAAGTAATGTCAAAGTTACTGTGTGTCGATAAAAAGTAATGTCAAAGTTAATAAAAAGTAATGTCAAAGTTGATAAAAAGTAATGTCAAAGTTACTGTGTCGATAAAAAGTAATGTCAAAGTTACTGTGTGTCGATAAAAAGTAATGTCAAAGTTGATAAAAAGTAATGTCAAAGTTACTGTGTGTCGATAAAAAGTAATGTCAAAGTTGATAAAAAGTAATGTCAAAGTTACTGTGTGTCGATAAAAGTAATGTCAAAGTTACTGTGTGTCGATAAAAAGTAATGTCAAAGTTACTGTGTGTCGATAAAAAGTAATGTCAAAGTTGATAAAAAGTAATGTCAAAGTTACTGTGTGTCGATAAAAAGTAATGTCAAAGTTATGTGTGTCGATAAAAAGTAATGTCAAAGTTACTGTGTGTCGATAAAAAGTAATGTCAAAGTTACCGTGTGTCGATAAAAGAAATAAAAATTATCTGTGAATAAAAGTAATGTCAAAGAAATTGTCTGCCGATAAAATTAACGTCAAAGAATAAAAGAAATTGCTTATGCCAAAAAAGGCATGGCTGAAATAACCACAAGCTAAAAAAATAATAAAGAGAGAGAGAGAGAGAGAGAGAGAGAGAGAGAGAGAGAGAGAGAGAGTCAAAGTTTATATGTTTACTGAAATTAGACTCGAGTTTCATAACATTTTTATATTAAATGAATTGGAATTGTATCATTTAGCGAATGTCCTATTACGAGAATTTATCATAAATGAAGATTTGCCCTACTCTGCACTTAAATAATTTTTATAACAAAGCAGTTGCAGTGAATAAATGTTAAATAAAATGTAGATATATTTTATGTGTATATGTTTATATTTTTATTGTAAATAATAGTATGTTTTCTTTGATTATATGTAATGTGAAACTAAAAAATTCATAATTTAAAGAATGACATTTGTAATTATTAATTTATTTAATAATGTTATAATTGTAAATCTAAACCAAAAATCAGAAACTGATATTTCTATTTAATTATTTGAAATAACTCAGATTAATTTTTGATATATGTCTTTTTGGGACAGTATTTCACCAAATCATGGTTGCAAAGCAGTTTTAAACACGTAATATAAATAGTCCGCGAGGAGTCTTTTTTCATTTCGGATAGAAACTCTGTTAATGCAAATCAAATAATTTTGGATTATATATTAAATTGGATTATACGGTTTTATTTGCAGCAAGAATACAGGTATGATCTTATAAATTATTTTGAGCTTTCAAAAAGGCCAGATTAAATGTCCGAATTGGTTTTAGGAGTCGTAACTGAAATCATTTGACAGATTATATTTATTTACACAATGTCCCTTATGCGCTTTCGTAGGTATCTACATCTCTTCAACGGATTATCATTAATTATTTATTAATTCTGTGCAGTTTACCTATTTGTAACTTATTCGGCCCATGGGTTGTACATTTCACTTCACTTGGTCCTATATAATCTCTTTGAGACTTGTTTTCTTGTTCGAAGCCTAAAAACCTTTTTGCTTGCAACACTGTGCTTCGACAAGCGATCTGACTCACACTAGGACATGTTGTCAGGAGTGGGATTTGAACAAAGGTAATTAGAGACGCTGTGATCCGTAAGGCGGGCGCTGGAGAAAACTTGGCCACCAAGACCACCGCTTACAAAGTTAAACCCATCAAACGAGGTCTTTTAGTATATAGAAGAAAAAATCAATTTTCAGCTAAACGCATGCAATAGAATAGAATATTGTTATTGTAATGTTGTTTAACGTCCGCTGATAATTTTTCAGCTATTCAAAACAAAACTACCATGTACTAGCGGGCATTTAGGGCGAATTTTAGTAAGGTACTAGCTCACCGCGTCAGTATGCCACAGAAAAGCATACCACTCCCCCGATCCATTATCCGGGCACCGGGTAAACCAGTCGCTACACTAACCTCTCAATGCCAAGCGCCAGGCAAGGAAGCAATATCGCAAATTATGTGTGACTCGGCCTGGGTTCGAATCCACGACCTCCCGTTCTCGAGGCGGACGCAATAGGATAGAACCTTATTATTTATAAACTACTTTTACATCAACAAATTGTTTAGAAAAAATCGTCAGGGGAGAGTTAAT
Organism: Tegillarca granosa; assembly: GCA_029721355.1. NCBI lineage: Eukaryota > Metazoa > Mollusca > Bivalvia > Arcoida > Arcidae > Tegillarca > Tegillarca granosa. The sequence goes on from CM056603.1 coordinate 32,595,057, forward strand.
TCAAGACAAGAGAAGGCCTCTCTCTCTCTCTCTCTCTCTCTCTCTCTCTCTCTCTCTCTCTCTCTCTCTCTCTCTGTGCCTACTTGTTTTCCGTATAAGTTGTTTAAATGATTAAGTATGTTTATATCAGGTGTTTAATCCGATAATCGGTCAGTACAAATTTATACAAGTAATAATGGTTTAAAACCCGTAAGACAAAAACTATTTTAATCATAAATGAATCAGAGACTGAAAGTCAGCAGAATATCAATGTGAGCATTGTATTTGAAATTGGATTATAACAGACTGAGGATTTTTTTTATATAAATTCAAAAAGTAAAGTATGAAATATCAAGAAATTATTGCTGAGGACATATATCCTTTGAAGCACAGCAAAAGGTAAGATATTTTTCTCTATAAGCATCTTATTTTATTTTTACTTCCCCACATAATGTTGGAGGGAGAGGGGATGTGATTCTATGAGCGAGTAGTCAAAAGTCTATGTTTCCAATCTGGTAGCCAAAATCGCCATTGGCTAATAATTTCTGAGAAATTCTTTCAAAAAGTGACCCTTTTAAAGCAAATTTGTGAAAAAAAAATTGTAAAAAGGACTATATTTTCACAAATTTTAAGAATTTGGCTACTAGTAATTTTAAATTTGCGGAAACTTAGCTGAAGCGCGCGCTTATGGATAACATCTCTTCTCGTCGGCTAGTTTAAAATCTCATCCATGTGAGAATTTGCCAGTTGGTTTCCAAAAACCGTTGGTATTATCCGGATACGCCGGTTTTCTTGACCATCCCACAACTGTTCGCCTCTGTATAAGTTAAAAAAAACCTTGACCGGGGCTTAATACACAATGACTGCACTCCTCTCTCGACAGAATGAAATGCTATTGGAAATCCTGAATGCATATATAGCTTAAGAGAAAAATGCTTGAACAAGTGCAAAATAATTCACATCTCAGATCGGCAAATTTAGCTACTAGTAACTGGCTACTTGTAGAAGAAAAGTGACCTACTAGTAGCCAGTTACTAGAAGCTAACTTTAACAATCCTAACATTTCACTAATTCATTCCCTCGTCAAACTGAACTTCTTTAGTAACATGATAATCCCACATGAAACAAATTTGATCCATTCCGAAAAAGGTGTGTTAAAGAAAAATGCATTCTGATACAAATTTTTAATTTTTTTACCGACTGTCGTCAAATATTCGCGACTTAGTAGCCAAGTTAAATGGAGGTAAAATATTTACCATGTGGAAAGGCAGAAAAACAGGGCTATCAGTCCTGCCACCACACAATATCGCTAGTTTTACTTCCGACAATTACTACAGCGATTGTTGTCATCTCTTACAATTGCTGCTGTCATTTCTGACAGTGATTGCTGTCATCTTAGACAATCGATGCTGCCATGTCCGAGATCTCCACCAACAATTGCTGCATCCTCCAACATTCGATACTTCCACCCTCGATAATCATTGCTGTAATTTCTTCACCTACAATCGATACTGCCATCCCCGAGAATTTTTGCTGCCATCTCCGACATTCATTGTTTTCTCCTTCGATATTCGCTGCTGCCACATTCGACAATTAAATTAGTCTGTAACAGCATTGATGCCTCCTTCGACATTCGCTGCTGCCACCTTCAACAATTAAATTAGTCATCTGCAACAGCATTGATGCCACCTTCGTACATCGCTGCTGCCACCTTCAACAATTAAATTAGTCTGCAAAAGCATTGATGCCACCTTGGACATCGCTGCTGCCACCTTCAACAATCGAATTAATTATCTACAACAGCATTGATGCCCCCTTCGACAATCGATGCTGCCACATTCGACACTTATCGCTGTCACTTTTTAAAATCGCCAATGTTTCACCTCCAAAGGTCATCAACCTTCTAATCGTAAATCAAGATATTGATCTTAAAAATGATATGGTATGCAAAACCTTGTTTAAGAAATCGGAACATGTCCTTTGGGATTTAAATGAATCAAACATAAAGTAAAAATTGATCTTAAAATAATAAATCAAAACTTTGTAAGAACTATCGAACCAGATAATACCCATGGGATTCCCCAAATATTACTGTATATAATTGCTATCCATGTGATATACTACATATCAATCACGGCCGCAGTGATTAAGTAAAAACAATTAATTTTCATAATACCAAATATGTTTATTGCGTGATATTCCATTTCTTTGTTGCATATACAATAAAACGATCCCCTTTCTCTTTTATCTCGACAGAAAAAAATATAACACCATGTAGTTCTTATATATATATATATATATTTAATTTTCAAAAGATTGGCTGTTCTATACAATTACTGCGAGTTTTGATTGAATTCGGATTGTCTCGGAATTTAATTTTTTTCGATTTTTGTGAACTTTTTATAGAATATGAAACCTATTTTCTGATAACACTAACTAAAATATAATTTTAAAAAATTCTAAAGATTGGCTTTGAAAATATTACTGTGAATTTTGTGTTAATTCAGTCTATTTTCTGATTTCGTTGAATAGAGATGTCAATTTCAAATGTTAATTTCACACTCTCTTTTATTAACTGCCGACAAGATTAAAACAGTGGTATTTGAAACTAAGAATGTTTATTTTCAATCTAAATCTGTGCTTGACATTACAGTAAAGCCAGGGCTTTAGTTCATCATTGTTACACCAAAGTCAATAAAAATGGACATGACATATTTATGTAGCAACATTCATCAAAGGGCTGTATATATATATTATATTATTTAATATAGATTTTATCCAGATAGAGAGACGTTTAAGATAAATGTTTTTGTTGTTGTTTTCGTGGTACACAAATTGTGGATATGATATTGATTACTTAGACTTAATAACATAATAATGTTAGTTTGTATCAAGAAACGAAACTTACCCAGAGATCAAGGATATAGAAAGTAAGTTATGACATCCAAAGTGCGTGTGTGCGCGTGTGTGCATGGCATGATCGTTTCATGTACCATTTTTTAAATTTATCATTAAATGATTTAAGTATGTATATATTCCATTAAGAATTAATTAATGATAAAAAATTTAAAAAATGGTATATGATTATTTTTTAAGCTTCTTAACATAATCCATTAGTTTCCACCAGATGACACAACAGCCTTGCTCGAAGGACTTCCAACTTTTAACCTGCACTAAAATTTCAATTTTCGCTGAAAAAAAACCTAAAAATGGCAAGAACAAGCCGTTTTAAAGACTTCTGTGAAAAATAACTTTTAAGAAAATTAGGGAGTTCGTAGTTACATGGGAAGTGAAACGGTAAGACTTTTTTGTGACAACCCCCCCCCCCCCCCCCCTAGATTTTTTCAAATTTATTTTTCACAGAAATGTGCAAAATGGCTTGATTTAATCATTTTTAGGCCACTTCAGTCAAAATTAGAATTTTAGTGGAGGGGCAAAAAGAAGTCGTTCAAGTCCAACCCCACCTCTAACAAGAAAGTTGCTGCCAAGTTTCTTACACAAAACTTTAGAATGTTAGAGTCTTAAGTCTTAATTTTGATGAACACACCTATAATAGTCATTCCGTTTTCACGCATCATATTCAAACTTGTCAGCTGAAATGGACAACAGATATCTATGTTTAAAATGTAGAATACCATTTCATTCTACTGACTGTTTTTTTTACGATATCAAATTAACCAAACAATTAGACAAATACAATTGAATGAATGCTAGTAGCTCGGAATGTCAAAACTTCGGGCACCGAGACTGATGGTCGGTCAAGGTCGTCCTTTTAATGACCAACACCATGACTAGTTTTCCACACAATATTTAGGAACTTTATCTACACACACGTGTCTAGTACTAAAGGGGAGGTATTGAAATGAATCAACCACGGTACAAAATAATGACTTTAATTATCGTAATATCTTGATTAAACGGTCCATAATCTGATGATAAGTATTCTGATTTCAAGCATAAATTTATATTATGTCATAAAGCAGATATCATCTACAAAAAAGATATTTTATACTTCTCAAGTAATTCTATACCAAATGATATTAAAACTCAATTAAATTCTTAAAACAAATGATAGTAACTCTATATGTGGTCCTAATCATGGGAAAATATACATTTTTGTATATTTTTTGTATATGGTTTTAAGTATTTAAATAATTAAATAAATACCTGTATACAATCTGAATAGAATTAAGATTTAAATTAAAATTCTTCACAGAAAGAGGTTTGGGATGTGTGTTTCATGCATAAAACTGCAATACCAAATGTATAGAACTTTTTTGAAAAAAGCTAAATTTTTGGAAAAATAACCTCGCAGAAAAGGTAAGTACATCAAGTGTGTGCAATTCCTTTTATTTTATTCAAATGATCCGCAAATATAGAGTGAAAACGATAAAAATATCCAAACGTGTTGAGGAAAACGCGTTTTTTGCCAATCTTAACCCTTTGAAATAGAATCTTTTAGTGGGGCTTAAAACATCGATGCTGAATTTTTTCATCCGTAAATTTTTTCGTTTTTTCCCCAGAGTTGCAATATGCGACGGCGCTTAAATCGACGTCGCGCGTGCATCTGTATCTTCTATACGATCCGAGATGAAGAAAGTCATTATTATTCAACGGTTTTTAAGTGTAATATCAAAACCAGAGATTTATAAGTTTTTCAATTTTCTGAATTTTTTTTTTTCGATTTTCTAAAAATACATATTTATTTAAATAGATAATTTCTAATCACGATCCGTGAGATTCATTTTCAAAAATTTCATAATAAACGGAATCCTGTAACGTTTTGGTCACATATTTAATGATGATTATTATTAGCTTGGAGCATGCACACTGACGTACGGAGACTAGAATGAATCAAAGGGAAACCTGGCAAATTGCATTAATTATTAATTACCCGTTATTTCATGATATCCAAATTTAATCGCAGTGGTGTTATTTATCCCATACAAAGTCATAAATGACAAATTTAATGAAATTCTGTTTAATTTATCGTATTTCGCCGTTTTGTAAGTTGTGTTAACATCATCCGGGTTTTTTATGACGTAACCATTTTTAAATGTGTACATCTCGCTGGGAAATCACTGCTATATTTCTGTATCTTTTCGAGCTTTTATCGTTAAACCAAATGTAACATTGTTCATTAGGAACACCATTAAGTAAACCAGCACTGTTTTAATTTTTTCCTTCGAAAACTAAATGCAGCTTTAGAATAAGCCAATTTGTAGTGAAAATTTGGTTTGGGTTTGCCATTTTGAGACATTGCTTCCTTGCCTGGTGCTCGGCATTGAGAGGACAAAGCAACGACTTCTTCAATAATGTAACTCGGGTGTGGAATGCATGTCTGCGGCGTACCGACTCCGTGTGCTACATTGTAGCACGTTAAAATTGCCCCGAGTGCGCGCTAGTTAAAGCAGACTATAAAACACACTTGCATATCTCACGCATAACAGAACTTGTTCTTACCTTAATCCTTTGAGATTGATGGAATTGCTCTTATGTAGAAATGAAGTCGCTGATACTAACATTTTTGTGCATTTTTTTTACATACCTACAGCCCGGCATTCTGAACGAAAAAACATTTTTCTCTTTAATGCACCCTAGAATGCAGAATTTTGCGCCGTTTTTCAAACGTTGTTGGGGAGCATGCTCCCGGACTCCCAAGAAGACTTCGATTCTCAGCTTTTACGCCCCACCCCCACACACACCTTGTAAAATCCTGGATTGATTATTCCAAATTTAAATTGTTCTTTTTTCAAATATGCTGTGAAAGTTACGTTAAAAGTAATCAGAATTCCACCAAATTACAATTCATTGTTACAAAACTATGGATTTATGATGAAATCTATTTAATCTTGAGTTTGTGTTAATTGTGTGGAAATGATGTGGAAAGTTTGACCAATACCAGTGACCATGCGTGCTACATTCCGTATATGAGATATGTCTTTGCAGAGAATGGTAGGCGGCTAAATGGGACCATATAAAAAAATCCACGTGTGCAAGCAAAACTTTTGCCTGGGCACGTGGAAAATATTTATTCTCTATGACCTCATTCAGCCCCCGTAGAATAACTATTAAACCAATTAAGCTTCGGGAAACTGGGTCCAGTTTTTATGTCATGTATTTGCATAGATCTATGCTACAGTTTAATAAACTACGGCATTTAAAAGTGCACGCCATATGTTATAAACAACATAACAGGAAATTGAAATAAACGAAGGTCTACAGACTAAAGTGTCAAGTTTCAAAACATTTGTTCAGTTACATAAACACAAATTAAATTATTTCCTTATAAGACCGTATAAGAAAAAAGTATTGTTGTACTTGCGCAACTGTGTGGTAAATCTTCATTGTTTTAACGAAATAACTATTTAGTATTTAGCCAATAAGGAACAATTCAACCATGACGACATCAACACAAAACTACACAGCTTTTCAATAAAATGTTTAAATTTATCAGTGGGTAATTGTTGATCAAAGCCAAAATTCCCCAATACATGTCTATAAGAGTCATGGCGCTGACAACAATAAACAAATTATGATTAATATTTTTATTAAAATTTTAACAAATTTAGATTTGTTACGTTGATAATTTGTTTGCCTTGGTGTAACAACTTAGTAGTAATTTATTTATGGGCTGGTGTGTAATTATTTTAATATGGGATAAAGCATATTTTGTGAAAATGTTGTGGTAATCTACCATGATTGTGGCAGTTAACTGTGTGGCTAACTGTGGAAGATGTGGCAAGGAAATGGTCTTGAAGAGGTTAGTTCATCTTTAACTGTAGGAAGATTTGGTGGGCCCGTTATAGAAAGAATTTTGGAATGGAGTGGAGTAATGGTGTTTTACACTCCAATCAAAATTCTTTCACTTATTTCGAGGTAGGTCAGTTCTGGGATAGTGGAGGAAACCGGAGTGTCCGGAGAAAACCATCGACCTTCGGCAAGCTAACTGACAAACAATTTAAACTAAGATCTCACCCGAGTGGGATTCGAACCTAGGTAGTGAGAGGTGCTGTGATCCCTAACGCCAATTTTCTGAAAGCGAATTAGTAAACTTTCTCACACTAGGATCTGCCTAGGTATTGAGATGTACCGTTTGTGATTTAAACCATTCAACCAACGAGCATCCTTTTAGCTACGCAAATTCTGTAATTTATATTTTCTTGAACACTTTCCTTCTTTGGTCTTGCGTTTCGACTGTTTTGCTTGTAAAATACTTTTGCCAGAGTTTTCCGAAAGACAGATTTGCATCCTACTCTGAAAATTTCTTTTAAAACCTAACAGGACACAAAAATGTCATGCATTTAGTTTAAGCAGTGTTTTCCTTTGGACAGCAATGTTCTGTATTGACACATGGAATTGAAATGTGCCAGGATTTATTTTTTCGCTCCAATCATTTTCCCAAAGATTGAAAGGTTCATGCACTATGTTTAATTGAATCTTATATAAAACTTATTTAAACCTTTTAAAGTTTAAAAGTGTTAAGTGCCGACAATTTTTCCATTGCGCTCTTGTAACCATATTGAAAGATGCATTCTGTAAGACCCACTTCTTAAGATTTCTTGATATAGTTGAACTTTTCAAGATATAAGGGAATTTTTCTCGTTAATGGAACTTGAAACTTGCAGATTTGACTAAATATATTTGTTTTTCTATCGTGGTATCCATTTATTTTGGGGGCCTCGATGGTCGAATGGTCTAAAGCGTGCGCGCTTACGGATCACAGTCGGGCAGATCCTAGTGCGGCGGGAAAGTTTATCCGTTTGCTTCCCAAAGGTCGGTGGTTTTCTTCGGGTACTTTTTTTCACCATCCCAGAACTGACAGTCTCGATACAAGTAAAAGAATCTAAGAATCAGTCTTGACTTGGGCGTAAATAATAATAGATCTAACTCATTATCTATTTTGGGTAAGGTTTAACGATATTTTATACATACAAACAGTTGAAAGTTGTGGAACTCTTTAGTTATGAAGGTAATGTAAGTTAAGAAAAATTAAGTGTATCAAATGACCTTAATGAAAAATATTTTGTACATACTGGGATCGTGAATGTGTGAAAGATGTGGAACCTTTTCCACTGGATCATGAATGTGTGAAAGATGTGGAACCTTTTCCACTCGATTATGAATGTGTGAAAGATGTGGAACTTTTCCCACTGGATCATGAATGTGTGAAAGATGTGGAACCTTTTCCACTGGATCGTGAATGTGTGAAAGATGTGGAACCTTTCCCACTGGATCGTGAATGTGTGAAAGATGTGGAACGGAACCTTTACCACTGGATCGTGAATGTGTGAAAGATGTGGAACCTTTTCTACTGGATCATGAATGTGTGAAAGATGTGGAACTTAAGGCCTTAAAATCAAAATGTGGTAGGGTTTAACGAATATTTTATACAAACTGAAGTATAAATGTGTGAAAGTTGTGGAACCTTTTAGTAATTAAGATGTAACTAGTTTACTGAATTTAAATGTATCAACTGACCTTAAAATCGAGATGTCGTAGTGTTTAATATATATGATACATACCAGAAGTCCATGAATTACTTCATGGACTTCTGTACATACTTATTGTAATATATGATACATACTTATTGTAAGTGATTGGAAGTTGTGTTAAGGTAAAAAAATTAATGGTATCAATTGACCTTAAAATTAAGATGTGTTTTTAAAATTTTTTGGCTAATGGCTCACTTAATTCCTATAAAGAAATAATGAGATAAAATCACCCCCGATATATATGACCAGAAATATGTATAAAGTCATAAGTCTTTCTACGCCTGAATGGACATCGATTTGTTTGATTGTTATGTTTAAGAGAAAGTTTCTATATTTAGTTAGAGAATTTAGATATTTTAATGAGTTTTAAATAGTGGAAAATTCATTATATATGTACTTATTATGAATGTTTCAATTGATACCTGAGTTTTTAGTTACGGCTTTTATTTTACAAATTACCTTTAGTAAGAAAAAATTTAGTTGTATATTGCAAACATGTGGCAACGTCTCTAGGCAAAGTTAATGGTCAATTTTATTGTAAGATGGGATCTATGTATATGTGTCCAGATATTCTGGATCGGACATTATTGACCACTAAATATAAAGAATTTTGGACACTACATGAAGATGTTTATCCGTTAGATAATGCAGAGTATTACCCAAGGTAAGTTGTGTATTGGTCAATTCTGTATTTTTTTCATTGTCTTGATGTTAGCTATCTCTATATCTGATACAAAATGACAAGAACTATCTTAAAATACTGACAACGTCATCGTGACGTCAAAGAAATATTGTTGAGAACTATATATATACTATGTCCCTGTAAGGAATAATCTGCTTTTACAGGTGTTTAAAAGATAATGACGTTTGGCTTAATTAAGCAGATAGTCATTTGAGATAATTTCTTCCACACCCGTTTTTGGTTCCGATCGATCATACATTTTTCTCTTGAAAAAAAATTAGCCGCAAAAAGTTCTGCATTTGTCATTTGTAATACGTATTATTTTTTGTGATCGAGTGGTTCTATTGCTACAACGGAAGCGTGCAGGAAACTGGAGTGTCCCAAGAAAACCACCGATTTTCGGAAAGTGGTTTTGTTAGGGCCTTCGCTTAACTTAAATGTTTGTATAACCAAAGTTCTCTTCAACATATTGTCAATCTGTGCAGCAATGCATTCAAGAAATACTTATGTATGGGGTCATGTCAATCATTGTTTTATTTCAGGTTTTGAACTACAAATAAATTTTTATACTAAAACTCACGCTGAAAAACAATCATTATTTAAACTTAGGCTCCATAGATATTCAAGACTAATACAATTTATATCCGGCAAAACCGAACAGCTTCCTTGAAAATAATATTCCATAAAAAATACTTTGCTAGTTAATCCGTTAATCTGATTTACCACAAAATATTACCATTATGTTTTTATAAGTACTAACCAGTCCTCAGAATATCATTAGTAAGGTAATTATACTACTTAACGTTTTTGTTATGTAACCGGCGAACTTTTAATGTCCAGTAATCCACTTCAACACAAATCTCTACGACCCGATTTAGAACCTCTCCCAGATGTTACGTGGTGAACTTGTATATTAACTTTTTATACCCTCTTGAATTATGATCTAATCAACACATAATACCATATTAGTTGATCAACTAATTAAAGTCTCGCGATAAGCCTTGTCACGTGACCTGCGTGAATTTGGTATTCCCGGCTACGAGAGCCGTAAGTGTGATTAGATACCGCATCAAATGACGTCATTACACAAATATTCATTTGACGTTACCGACCGCCTGGTGAAACTACCAGGAACAGTTTCATATCGAGTTCTTAATGAAAGTTTTCAAACCTATTTCAAAACAAACCAACAAAATGGGTAGCAATATCATATAACACTGTAATATGTCTGATAATTAGAATGGTGTCCTGAAAAGAAAGTATATATTTTTGGTGTATATCACATAACACTGTTATATGTCTAATAGTTAGAATGGTGTCCTGAAAAGAAAGTATATATTTTTTGTGTTTTTTTTTTTTTTTGACGGTGTGAGTAGATCTTTGGACGCTTAGCATCATATTAAATTCAATATGCATGGTGGGGGCAAAATGTGTGTTTATCTTTTCTTTCTTTCTTTCTTTCTTTTTGTTTAGTGTTTTCTCTTTGTTTTTAAAAGCATCCTGTGGTGTCATTGGTTTCCGATAAAAAAATTATTATGTTAGGCATTAAGTAACTCATTTTGATAACTTGACCCGATGTTCACCAGACAAAAGTTGAAAATGTTGGCCGGTGGGGATTTCACTCAAATATCAAGCTTTACTACTGGTGGGATTTGAAAGATTTATCAATTTGCAAACTTTGAATTTTTGTCACTTTCAGCCACCCCAACGAATGTCATTTTGCCATTATAACAAGTGTCCATCCGAAGTCGGGGATATAAACATGACAAATCTCTATATATTTTTGTGTTTTCTTAGCCGTATTTTGGACATTGACGATTACACGTTCTAAGCATTGCACTGGAAAAAAATAGCGAAAAGGTATGCAAATTTTATGAGTCGAAATATTTCGTACTACCCTGTAAATCCACGTAATGCCTAATGTCCCATATAAAGATTTCCGTTGTTAATTTAAATTGTTTTATTGAATTGTTAAAAACGTAAATACATTTTATCAGCAAATATTAATGTTTACTTTTAAAAGAACGCGTTAAATACCGCACGGAGACTAGAATGAACCTACTATTGAATCCGAACAGATTAGGCCTAATTATACGAAGGCTACAAAGAGGAACATAGGCTTTCTCTAATTGACAAATTGTTCAAATAGTTTATTTAATATATACAGTTTTCATTGCTAGTTACGGAAAACAATTTTTATGAACAATAAGGAAATGCCACACGATTGGACAAGAAACAGTTAAAATGAACTTACGACCAGTTATTTAAAATTCATTTCCTTTTTTCAATAGACTTTAAAAGATTTTCTTTATCTATAATTTTATGTTTGTAGGCTTATCCAAATAAATAATGCCTATAATACGGACTTATTAAAATGAGAGAGAGAGAGAGAGAGAGAGAGAGAGAGAGAGAGAGAGAGAGAGAGAGAGAGAGAGAGAGAGAGAGAGAGAGAGAGATTCAATGTATCGCTTAAAAAACTTGTTTCTTATTCCTACAAGTAAAGAAAAATCCCTGCAGTTTACAATCGATAAAAGTGATTGATTTGGGTGATCAATAACGATTTTTTAAAAACGTTTGGTTATGATCAGATATTATCCGCCGGATTAACAATCGATGTTTTGTTAAATAGATATGTCAAAATATAATAATTGATAGAAATATTAATATTTGACCTTCTGACTTTTATTTAAATTGATAGAGAGATACAACACGTAAAATGCATTATATGTTGGTCAATATGGAATATATATATTGAGTCTTTTGCCCTCTAGTTGAGCCGAAACACCAGCGACATTATGTACTTACACTCACTTTACCTATTGTCGCACATTGTCGCCAGCGACAGTATGTACTTACACTCACTGTACATATTGTCGCCTTGTACACATAGTCGCCAGCGACATTATGTACTTACACTCACTTTACCTATTGTCGCACATTGTCGCCAGCGACAGTAAGTACTTACACTCACTGTACATATTGTCGCCTTGAACACATTGTTGCCAGCGACATTATGTACTTACACTCACTGTACATATTGTCGCCTTGTACACATTGTCGCCAGCGACATTATGTACTTACACTCAATGTACATATTGTCGCCTTGTACACATTGTCGCCAGCGACATTATGTACTTACACTCACTTTACCTATTGTCGCCTTGTACACATAGTCGCCAGCGACATTATATACTTATACTCACTGTACATATTGTCAGTCCTGTCCATATTGTCGCCCATTGGCACGAATTGGCGTATTCTGTAGTTATTTTGCTTGGACATGCAATCTGTGAAACAATGACCGAAATGTACCCAACCTTATTGTTCTCTTTATATTTAGCCAATCACATAAGAGACGTTTTTACTTTACTGGATGCCAATAATGTGGTAGAAATGTTTGCAACGTTAATTTGCTATATTTTGTATGCATGAAAGCGTCTTAAATTCTTCTTCAGTACTTTTCGAATGCGAAAGCAATTAGAAAAAGCAACATGATTTCGATCAGGCAGAAAATAATTGTGTTTGGATCAATCCCGATGATTTATAAAAATGTGTGTTCGTTGCAAAAACCCAGATCGTTTCTGATGCGAAGATAACTACTAGTATTTCAATGAATCTAAATGTAGATAAAAGTAAACGTTTTGTTACCACTGATTTTCAGAGATTTTTGTTTTTATCATACCGTCTAAACAAAATATATAGCTTGCAGCCTCATAATTAGTAAAAACGTTTAACACAAGAACATTGTAAATAAAACGTTATTAAGCATAATTAAGTCAACTACCCGCCTGGGAATCAAAAAATCTGAAATGATATCAAAAATGAGATGATTAATGACTTTTCATTGATTTTACACATAAATGAATGTCAGTTTAATCACGTTATAATCACGCATGACGTAATTAGATGTAAAACCGTGTCTGTGGTTCTATTTCTAGACAATATATCGAACACCTTGTTTACAATCAATTTATTATGGTCAATATAATTGTCTTAAAAATGAGAGTACTTTTACCGCTAATTGGAATTTCGTCTCTTAGTCGATTAGATTAAAATGATTTTGGAATATTAATTTGCGATTTAAATATGTTGACTTTTCTTATTGGTAAAGATTCAACATGTATGAAGCTGGTTAGTTGCATATTGTTTTACATCGCATCAATTTTTTAAATTATTTCTATTTATGACACCGCCTCGTTGTTGGCTCAAAAGTAAAGCGACCGACATTAGATCAGGAGGTTGTGGTTTCAAATCCCACACTGGTTTATCATAATACTTGTGTAGCAGGAGAGAGGAAACACCTATAAAAAAAACACATCCTCACCGAGTGTCTCGACTGAGGATCAATCTCGGCCCTTCCGGGTGACAAACGAGTGCTCTACCGCAAGGCTAAAAGATCCGGACCAGAATGTCTGGCAGTTAATCACTCTATTCTATCTACTATATACAATATATCAACACCATGACTAGCTCAGTCCCGCTACACGTGATACTGTTTCCTCGTTTGGCGCTTGACATTAAGAGGAAAAGAGGATGCCTGATTTACGTGGTACATGAAAATGTTACAAGCCAAATAATATGCTTGTCTGTTGGCGTTCTAAATCTTTTAACTAGCACTTTAAAGTCCACCTGACTGCATGCTTTACAAAACAGATCAGAAGTTACATTTGCCCATCTCACATATATACAAACCTGTTTTGAGATTAATCTGTAGAAATTAAATAACTCGCTCTCGTCGCGAGAGATGCCTTAATTTCGAAGGTTAAAATTTTTTACTTATATCTAGAGCGCCAGTCTTTGGATGATGAAAGATGGTTTTTATCCGTACACTTGCAAGCTCCAGATCATTCGACCATCGAGCCCCGAATGTATTTTTGAAAAAAAAAGTATATCATAAGCTTGATTATTTTTGTAGCGTAGCCCAAATTACGCGTGAAATCGTAATTATATACATGTCACCAATTTCTCTGGTCTTTATTTCTACGTGTTTTAATTTTTTACAGTTGATAAGTTATTTAACAATCATTGTTCTTGATGATTAACAGTCATCATCATCATCATCATCATCATCATCATCATCATCATCATCATCATCATCATCTTTAGATTAACCAGGCCTTCGATTATTCCTTTTACAAGGATGAGGCCTGGCATTCTAGTCGAGAACGAAGTCTCCCCTCCATGCTCGGGGGATGTTCATTTTTTACCTTTAACTTTTGAAACACCCTGTAAATCAATTCTCATATTGTTAAAATAATGCCTTAAAATCCAACTCACATCAGAAAGTGACAGTGCAAATCAAACTTTAAGTTTGATACATATCGATCACCGATAATCTATGTTGTATAAGACAATCAATATTTTTGTTGTTAATATTTATTTGGGAATTTTGCGATTTTTTTGTTCTGCGTTAAAGACAATATACCCCTTTATCTTAACACATTATCTTAAGGTGGATATAAAGAATTTAAGAATGTGAATCAGGTCAGTCATTCGCACCATAAATTTTGAAAGTAAAGAAGAAATCGAGTTGTATAGTTTTCTACATGACATGAAGGAATTTAGTTCAAATCAATATTGTCTTAATATCATAGCAACTGTTTAAATTGGAAGTAAGAGGCTTTTGTTTTAAATTATAATTTATCATCTGTTTAAGCCTTAACGTAACCATTCTCGGTTTTTTCTGTCCTGTTGCATGTTGTGTGTTGGATAATCAGAGGAGAACAAGTCGTTGAATTATCAAGGTGTGAAACAGTAGAAAAATTGAAGTTTAATTTGGACTATCAATTCTAGCTTTGATAAATTTTTAACTGTTTGAATGTGGGATGTTTTTTGCTTCAAATAAGCTATTTTAAAAAGTGTAGGTAACGTTTCGCAAATTGCCGATTATATTCAGTTCTATGCATACTTTGAGGATGGAATTTGTTAATCGTATTAAAGTGCGAAATATGTAATGGATTAAAAAATAATTTTTGGACAATTTATATCTCCAATTTTACATTCGCGGATATTAGGTTACGATTACGGTTTCCCGACTGTTTTTTTTTTATTTCGAATAACCCAAAGAAGGATTTTTAGTTGAAATATTGAGGAGCTAAATACTGGTGCATTAAAATTAAGATATTTGCGGACAGACAGTGAATATGTTTAGATTTTATTATCCTACAGTGTTGTTATATCAGTGAAAACAAATATTTAATATAGACATCTAGAGAGAGAGATAGCTGTGATTAATTATCAGACGGACAGATGGGCTCTATGAACATGTACAGTGAGTTACTTAAGGAACCCTTGTTGACCACTTCATATAAACAGTTCTGGTCACTTTCTGAATTCTGGGGAGAAAAAGATGAAAATGGACCATTTGAAAAGTGAGTACGCTTCATTTGAAAAAAATGATAATCAGGTGAATCAATATGCCATATATCATATCTTGTATTTTAAGTTTGCTTTGGGTAGCTGTGGCCGAGTGGTTACAGCGTTAGCCTTAAAATCTTTAGACGTCTCGGTGCTGTGGGTTTGACCCCGGTCGATCAATAAAGAAAGGGGTATTTCTTGTTGTAGGACCAGTACTTATTGACTTGGTACCAGTATAATGGACTTAGTGGTATGTTATTTTCCCCTGTGACATTGTGGACAAGCCCATTAAAGGCCATAAATAGTGCAAATGGTACAAAGCAAATAAAACATCCTTGCACAAGATTCATACAACACCCGAACTTGTGTATTTAGATTATTCCTTGTTTTGAATGTGAAAAATCGAGAACAGCTAAACAATTGTTGTTGCGACGTTAACACATTCAACCAACTTTATTTATTTATTTATTTATTTATTTATTCATTTATTTATTTATTTATTTTTGTGATATGTTCTTTTAAATTTGAACCTTTAAACTTTTAACGATCAATCAAACGCAAACATACAATGTCCAAATCGCAATCCAAAAACAAAGTAAAAACTTTTAAAACTGTGAACTTCCACCTAGGAAGTGAGGCCAGGTGATCCGGAGGGTACTATAAAATATGCAGCGTCTGTCTAGCTAGCTACACTCTTCACGTCCGAATTAAATTGAGAATGAAAGCAACATGGAACTATAGGACGTGAAATGTATCTAGCATAGAGTTTATATTTATCACCAATATTTTGTTGACGGCCATTAAACTTTCAGTTGGACATTTTTAGAAATGATATAACAACATTATTAAGTCGAATGCTGCTGAAAATATTAAACTTGTAAGAAGACAATTGCTAGCTTTTTAAAATGCAATACAACATTTATAAATATTCATAACAATGCATTTAATGTTTAAAATCGTTTGAGTTGAAGTCCGTAAATAAAATTATTTACAGATATTTTAAGTAGGTTTTCACACAGAATAAGTATTTTATATCAGATTGTAAACTTGTAAAATCTTTCTAACAAGAACACCTATTTATATTTATGCATTTTATATAGTTAAATAAAATGTTCGGACGAATAAGTTTCATTGAAATCGATTTTTTTTAAACAAAAAAATCTTCCTTTTATATAAAAACATTTGTGTAATCTTATTACAATAAAGATAATGATAAGAATTTATTTGTGACGGATTTGAAAACTTTTTCGTTTAAATTTTAAGCCCTTGCCAAATGGTTATATTTGTTTTTAGTGTTTTATATATACATGTACATGTATATTATATCTGATAAGTAATGAAATACTTTAAATATATTGGCGATTTCTGTTATGACTAAGGCATGTGTTTAACACAACCAATACAAGTGTTGAAAACATGTCCAAAAATATCAAAATTTTTATTAAATGTCAATGTTATTTTGGTATGCATGTAATATCAAAATTAATTTCGATGGAATAACTGACTGTTTTTTTTTTTTTTTTTTAATTTTTTAAATTCGTGTAATAAATAATTTAAAGGAATACAAGTTATTTTACCATACTTGTTTAAATACAGAGGTGGATCAAGAATTTCAGTAAAGGGATATGAGGTGATAGCAAAAGGCTCGAATCCTCCAGGGAACTAGTGAATGCTCTCGTTGTCATGTCTAGAATTTTAAATTGTTATTTTTTGAAAAAATTCTGCCCACGACACTGTGTAATATTTTGAAAATAATACGCACATCCAGCATTCCGTTGCAATTTGAGCTAAAAAACCAAAATGTTTTATTCATAGTGCCATGTGCTGATTTTGAATTTCTATTAAAATAATGCATTCAAAATCAGACATGACAACTAGTTGTCATGTGCTGAATTTGAATGCATTATCTTAATAGAAATTAAAAATCAGCACATGGCAATAGTGTTACAATCATAGAATTAGAGAATAAACGTCAAAAAATAATTATAAGCGACTTAAAGGGAAGGCTCGCACGCACCCTATACCCCTCTAAATCCGCCACTTCAATGCATGTACATGCTGACACAGGCCTTAGTGATCAATCCCAAACTTGGCGAAAAATTCGTTTCACGAATCTCTGTATGTGACATATTATGTGGTTACCAGCACCCGCCTCGACGGCTAAGGTGTAGAGTGTCTGCTTCTAGAGAGGGAAGTCGTGGGTTTGGACCCCGGTAGGACATACATAAGATTTTAAATATATATATATATATATATATATATATATATATATATATATATATATATATATATATATATATATATATATATATAGTGTGTGTGTGTGTGTGTGTGTGTGTGTGTGTGTGTGTGTGTGAGAGAGAGAGAGAGAGAGAGAGAGAGAGAGAGAGAGAGAGAGAGAGAGAGAGAGAGAGAGAGAGAGAGATGAACAGTTTTACCCTCATTGAAAAAAATTCAAATATACCTATTGTATTTGGTTTTAATTTAGTTTTGAATTTCCCACTTTGTGTTGTATATATGTTTGAAATTTTGTTTAGAATTATGACTAAGGTCAATTACTTCTGTTAAGAAATAATAAATGAAACTAATTTGTTAAAAATTATAAAAATAACTTTCTAAATGTCTTTTTGCTGCTAATGTAACTAGGTTTACTTCATGTGTCGATATATATATATATATATATATATATATATATATATATATATATATATATATATATATATATATATATATATATATATATATATATAAAGAAAATACGGGTCAACATTTTACAAGGACCCATTTTAAAAGCTAATTTGGGATAATATTTGTAAAACAAATAATACAACCAACCTTGAAGAAAGCCTTAAGAAATGGTGTTAGAATACACTCTCTTTTGAAACATGAAATGTCATTTAGAATATTTTTCAATTAAAAGTTGTTTTAATGGATTTTCAAACGATATATTCATTTTGGATATTAGTTACCGATCTTTAATGACAGAATTTAAATTTAATATTGATAGCCAGAAAGAGTTATTTTACTGTTAGTAAGAACGGTAAGTTATTTAGAAATTATTTTTTAAATAATTATTTTTTAACAATTTCTTCCCGTTTTCGTGCAAAATAGAGTATTCCAATATAGGCTGTCACGAATTTTTATTTTTGTTATTATTTAATAGCAAGCACACAAGTTATTTATCCAAAATATTGTAGAATATTTCAGTCATTTAGTTTATAACATTGGTACCACCTTTTATCACGGCGAATTCAGTGAAATGCTCTCGAAGTTTAGTAATGGCGTTTACGTCCCATTCAATACTTTTTCAATAGAAGTGTCGGAAAAAAGCCAGCAACTTTCGGAAATTAAAGCTAGCTGACAAATTTCCTCACTCTAGGATATGCCCGTTGGGCTTTAAACGTAGGCGTTAACTGTAGGTGCGCGCTGTAGACCATCGAGCATCGAGCACCCTGAAATACAACGGGCTTTTTATTTCAAAACTAAAATTTCTGTCAATAAATTGTATCCGTCTAGTGAGTTTATTTTGTAATCTTTGATTTTAATTTTGGTTTATCTTTTATCGTTTAGTTCTTGCTGTTGTTATGGCGAGTTATTTGTTTTGTTCTAGCTACCGTCGATTGTAATTGTGCTATTAGTTGTAAGATTCTTTAACGTCACGACGTCATTGATGGTTGCACTGTTGTTTAACGTCCCATCAGCATTTTTTTGAAAGAAAGATAATTAATCTCTAGATATTTCTATAAGAAAATCGTGTATGTGTGAGATATGCGGGTGTGTTTTATAATTTGCTTTGTACATACGCGTGTATTCTGCATCATTTTCACGCGCTGGCTCAGGGAGTCAGGATGCCGCAGGCAAGAATATTAAAATATTACTCCGGTACCCTGTCATATTATCTCCGACACCAGGTGAACCAGTCTATGCTCTGTCAAATGAAAAACTGAACGTCAAGCTTAGAAGCAGTATATGTGGGCTCTGAAGTATAAGTCAAATGGTGTGGTTTTAGTAAAAAGGGGGGTCAGCAGCCATCCTTTTTATTTTGTAACCAATGTTGGTAAATCATTTCTGTCTTTTTGGTATCATGTTTGTAAAAACATAGTATATAAAACCTTGAACAAAAATTTTATAAAAAATATTGGAATACGTTTCAATTACACGGTTATTTTAATGGATTTTAAAAGACGTTTTAACTTTAGGTATAAGATTTCACCACTCTTTAGGCGAAAACGTTAAGTACATATCCTTTGTTTTAAACATTCATTACATCTTTTGTTCTTAAATCATTTCAAGTTAAATAAACAACTAAAATCGATACAATCTTTTGAAAAAAGTTAAAGTACAAAAAAATTCGGACATACATTCAAGTTTTTCTAATGAAAAAATAATTCTGAGTTAAACTGGTTTCAAAGTAAAGATCCATACAATTTTTCCCCTTGTTAACACTCTTTGATGGAATTTTTTTTTATCTAAATATGTTTTGTAACACTGAAAGATTTTTTAAAAAGACACAATACTAATGTTAGCAGTACAATATTTTAGTATTGAAGGACAGAAATATTAATTACCCCTTAATGACTTCTAGACTTAATTAAAATACACGTTATATTATGGAGAAGAACTTTGGTTAGATATAATGGTATAACATTGTATTGTTATATATATAATACACGTGTGTTTATTATTATATCTTCGATAAAAAGTGATCTTAATGATCTGCAAAATTAATACTAATTGTATTACTATAAAGGGTCCACAAGTCGCTTTGCAATCTTTTAATTTTAACCGAATATGGAAATGTTTCCAACAATTTGCCGACAGAGATAAAATCATTAGAAACTAAATTTGTTACTTTTCATGACACTATTACCCTGTTGCTTGCTCATTTTTAGAGTGTAAGCTGAACCTTTACTAGCTTTGGTAGCTGGGTGGATATCTATATGAGCTGATAGCTAAGTGGAAATCTTTATAGTTTGATTGCTATGTGGATATCTATATTTGCAGATGGCTGAGAGATATCTATATGGGCTGATAGCTAAATGGATATTTATATAGATTGAGATAGTTTAGTGGATATCTATATAGGCTGATAACTGAGTGGATATCCATATTTGCTGATAGCTGAGAGATACCTATGTGGACTGATAGCTAAATGGATATCTATTTGGATTGAAAGTTTAGTGGATATCTATATAGGCTGATACCTGAGTGGATATCCATATTGGCTGACAGCTAAGTGATATCTATATGGGCTGATAGCTAAATGAATATCTATATTGATTGGTAGTTAAGTGGATTTCTATAAAGGCTGATAACTGAGTGAATATCTATTTTTGCTGATAGCTGGGAGACATCTATATGGTTTGATAGCTAAATGGATATCTATATAGATTGATAGTTTAGTGGGTATCATCTATATAGGTTTATAACTGAGTGGATATCTATATTTGCTTAGTTTAGTGAAAATCTATGACCTAAAAGTGAATATCTATATGGGCTGATAGTTTAGTGGACTTCATTATGAGGTGACAGCTGAGTGGTTTTTTATATGAACTGATAGCTAAATGGATATCTATATGAGCTGATATTTTAGTGGATATCAATTCTGAATTATAGCTAAGGGATATCCATATAGAATGATAGTTAAGTGTATATATGCATGGGATACAATTGTTAAGAGATGTCATTTTAGGAGAGATTTTCATACCTTGGTGTGAAATACTTGTTGAGTAGATATAACATGTATAATAAATTCTCTTGTCTGCGTTATCAATATAGGCTCTATTATATACTCGTAGATATCCAATCAGCTATACGCCCATATAGATATCCATTTGGCTATCAGCTATATAGATATCCACTCAGCTGTCAGCTCATCAAGATGTCTACTCAGTTAACAGCACATTTAGATATCTACTCAGCTCATATAAATATCCACTCAGCTATCAGCTTATATAGGTATCCACTCAGCTATCAGCTTATAAAGATGTCTACTCAGCTATCAGCTTATATAGATATCCACTCAGCTATCAGCTTATATAGATGTCTACTCAGCTATCAGCAATTTCGATATCTACTCAGCTTATATAAATATCCACTCAGCTATCAGCTTCTATAGATATCCACTCAGCTATCAGCTTATATAGATATCCACTCAGCTATCAGCTTATATAGATATCCACTCAGCTATTAGCTTATATAGATGTCTACTCAGCTATCAGCAATTTCGATATCTACTAAGCTTATATAGATATCCACTCAGCTATCAGCTTCTATAGATATCCACTCAGGTATCAGCTAATATAGATGTTTACTCATCTATCAGCAATTTCGATATCTACTCAGCTTATATAGATATCCCCTCAGCTATCAGCACATTTAGATATACACTCAGCTTTTAGCTAAGTTGTATATATAGTTTTGAAATCTAATAATGAAATGTCGAGTTGATATGAATAATTTCACCTTACGTTCATTTCAGAATTCTTTCACTTATAACATGTAAGCGGTAGGTTCTGGGATAGTTGGGGAAACCGGAGTGCCCATCAAACCATTGACCGCAATTGAACTGACCAACGATCTTGAACTTGGATTAGAACGTAGGGGATTACAGTCGCTTTGTTTTTAAGCCGGTGTTTTGAACCACTTTGCCATTGAAACACTTCTATCAGCTAGAATAATACAAGCTCCGAAACATCGTGAACCTCTTAGCTCCGTATGTCATAAAAGATGTACGAATATTGGCCGCTGTTCTGAGCTTAAGAAAAATAGAATGCGTACGACATGCTTTTACGAGACTTTTTTTGAAGGAAAAAATTAATTACCAATTTTGACTTTAGTAATAAGTTAAAATATCCGCTACATATGGCTGGAAAAGCTTTGTAAATGATATTAAATTCTATTGTCAAACGTAACATATTATCGACATACAAATGTGTGTTTTATAGTTCCCTTTAATGCACAGTGATCGTAATGAACTGAAACATTCTTACTTTCGTTTGAAACGCTTTATACAGATAATGATTTTGTAATATGTAGTATTGTTGGATACGTATTAAGTAAATACGAGAAAAACTTGATGTATTTACTTTTGTAGAATATTAGTATTTATATTAAAATGAGAAAAGAGAAACATTTAGTAGTCTTAAAGAGATTTAAACAAACTTTACGTATTGAGAAACAGAGAAAATGAACCGACATTCTCTCGTTATTTTTAAATTCACGCTATGATTGCTGGCTGTCATTAGAATGAGCTCTGTTTTCACATACCCATCAATGAACTCGAATTGATAAAGACTTCAAAACATCTGGTTGGATTTCTTGCGGATGAGCTCTGTTTTAACATACACAGCTATGCACCAGAAAAGGTAACCTTTCAGAACATCTACTGTGATTTTTGTTTAAAATGAGCTCTGTTTTACCATACCCAACAATGAACCCAAATAGGTAAGGTATATGATGCGACTTTTTATAAGAATGAGTATTTTGCCAAACTTAGTTGTGCACCAGAAAAGTAAGTCTTTGAAACATATATGTAATTTTTTCAAAATGGACAAGACTGGAATAAATATAAGTTTTCGTGAAATTGCGTTTTCAATCATTCAGGACATCTTGTTGTTTAAGTACCTGAGATAAAATGACGAATTCTTGAAACGTGGTTGCAGTAGTGTTTTAGATCATGTGAGAGTAAATTTTTAGACATTTCGTTGCTATGGTAGTAAAACTGAGTCAGATATATACTAGTATATATTGTCACCTATTCTAATTTAGAATCCCCCACTAGAATAAAGGAATTTGACTTTACATAGATGATACCATGGGTATTGATTGCTGCCAGTTGTTGCTTTGAAGGCATTCCTAGCAAAACAGGAAGTGATTGACATTTATGAAATACGACCAGGTTTCATCCAACTTCAGTGGTAAATATATTTTTGACATAGTCAAAGTTTTGATTTTAACATTACGACATTTCAGCAGAATGGATTTCAAAAAGTCATGTCGATTCTTTAAGAAATGTTACGCATAATATATAATGACATTAAAATTCTAACACTTGTTGAATTGACGAAACGGACAACATTGCGTTTACTTTTGTATAATAAAACATTGAATTGTTTTGAGGAGAAAAAACTAACTCTATAGAATTTGAATGCATAGTAAGGTAAACAAAATCGGTAGTGAGTTCTACCTTTGTATTTTATAAATCTGCTGTATTATTTTTGAAATTGCTTTGAGTCTTGAAATGGTGCGTGTTAGACATTTTAATAGATTTAAGTCGTAAGATTTAAGAACCCGAAAGCTATATTTTTGAAGCTCTGTTCATTCTTGTCTCGTTTTTTTTTATTCCGAGTATTTATTTGTTTGTTTGTTTGTTATTTATTTATTT
Source organism: Tegillarca granosa (assembly GCA_029721355.1). Classification (NCBI taxonomy): domain Eukaryota; kingdom Metazoa; phylum Mollusca; class Bivalvia; order Arcoida; family Arcidae; genus Tegillarca; species Tegillarca granosa. The sequence continues at coordinate 32,618,956 of CM056603.1, forward strand.
TTTATGACTTTATTATAGTTACAACATGTTTCCTTTTGCTTGTTTGGCCCAAGTATTATATTTTTTCATAAACGTTTCTTTTCTTTGGTTGTTATACATTCCGTAAATTGTTAGCGTTTACACAACTTTCAGTGGTTGCTTGCAAAGAGTGCATCGCTTATCCCCCTGCTCGGGATTTCTAGTCTTAACTTAAGCAATTAAGGTCTGTGTGAGTTCTGGGTTTGGATACACGGTTGCAACAGAAATGCGTTTAAACTCATTAAATCATAGTTTCGTAATTACACCGACTAACCATTGTTTAATTTAGCAATATAATTTTGAATTTCTAGGCCAAATAAAAATAATTGGTTAATCTTGCATATTACGATATGATACAAAAATTAATTTAAAAAAAACCCCCAAGGTACACCCCTAATTCCAAACCAATCAGTTCTCTTTATTTTTCATAAATCAACTTTGCTAATACCTTTTTTTAATGAAATTCTGCTTTTGAAGTTTTAATCATGGTGTCTAAATTTGGGCTATTTTTCTATCTAATTATTTATTACGGATCTTACAAGTAAACTATTATAGTAACATAAATTAAAAATCGTCAAAAAATACCAAAGTATAAGATATAATGCTTAATCAGCTAAAGGCGACATATATCTTGAGTTTTTGTATCTTCTTATAGAATATGTAATAGTTTTACCCATTTATACATATATAATCTCATTATTAATAAAATATTTCTAATAATTATTTGCAGACATTTAAAATCATAACAATATACTTCTCGTTTTGTCACCTTATTATAAAGCAATATATATATATATATATATATATATATATATATATATATATATATATATATATATATATATTCTTTACTCTTTTGAATGTTTTCCTTTTTAAAAGTTGACGATGAGAATATTATGATAATTATTGATATGCCGAAAAGCTTCGTGCAATCAGACGCGATATTCAAACCGATTAATAGGCCAGTGGTTATATTGCTTGCTCTTTATCTGGAAAGTTAGTGGTTTGAGCGCCAGTCAAGTTTGAGCAAGACAAAATAGACATTTTTGTGATTATTTTTTCGGAAAACTTTCGAATTTAATAATCTAGCGTTTAAGGGAAAAAAAAGTTAAATGAATGCCTCAGTTCACGCTCTTTTTTATCTTCATATTCCAGAATATTTTATAATAAAAACAAATTTAATCAAACATCTTGGTTCCGTTAAGGATTTTGATTTGTTAACATATCTTTACGTGTCTTTAGGAAAGCTACCTTTAAAATACTTCATAGTGTTGGGCGTGCTAGATAGCAATAAATCTGCAAGATTGCAATCTGGTTTTAGAAGTTAAATAAGGAAATCCCCTTATTACACAATTTTATCCATAAAGTCCAGGGTGAAACAAGTTCAGAGTAATTCAGTCTAAATCCATGTTTGGCCATTAAATTTTATTTGTATAACATGTAGTTAAAGGTTACTCTTTATTAAGAACTTGAGTGCAACTTAGCCAAAATACATGAAACGTTTCGAGTCAAACACTTGTCTGTTACTATAACATCGTTGGATATTCTTTGCTTTTTTGTCAGGTTTAAAAAGTCAATCTTGGTAGAGCTATCTCAAAAATAAATAAATAAATAAATAAATAAATAAATAAATCAATCAATCAATCAATCAATAATGCTTGTAAATAAAAACCAATAATTAAATGAAAATAATTAAATAAATGAAAATAAATAAATAAATCAATAAATTCTGGTGTATCATTATGATCTTATCGTTTTAAAAAATCAGATATGGTATTTTAATATTAATGCTAAGAACAACGTGCATAATTTTAAAAATATTTTTTGGTCTGAAACGTATATAGATTGCTTACTTGTTGACAAACTTTTATGTTTAACAAAGGATATTTATTGGCTCTTCAAGAAATAAAACCTCTTCTACAGTATTCTATTTGTTGGACATATCATGTCACATTTGCTGAAATATGAAAAGAAAAAAAAAAATTTTTATGAATTTACAGGCAATTGTTCGTGATAAAATTCCTATATATGAATTTTCATGCAAAAAAGATGAACTTATGAAAACCATTGATGATGCATATCCGTGTTGAAGTGACGGAGTGAATAGTGAAGTGTTTGTATATAAACATAATAATTCACAAAAAATGTGCGAAAAAAATGTATTATAACTGAAATCCATAAATGTTTTATGATTTATTTGTTAAAGTGTTGGTGCTTCAGTTACCTTGTTTAAATATCCAAGCCTACTAAATCATTTTCTTATAATGGAAATCTATGCATGTGATGCGCGTGAATAATTATTTCAAAATATGTTTTTAACATGATAAAAAATAAAATAAAGGTTCTATTATATTGTTAAAAATGATTCGATTAGATATAGCTACCAATCAAATACACCAGAAACTGGTGAATATTACCTGTATGATTAAGATAGTCACTAGACATAGGACCAAGTTGTGTTAGGATGTTTTTGTTGTCGCTCTTGTTGTTTTTGTTGACTTTGCTTTTTGTTGTTGTTGCTGTCATTGTATTTTTTGTTGTTATTGCTGTTGCTGCTTCTGAATTTGTTGTTGTCATTGCTGCTACTGAATTTGTTGTTGTTGTTATTGTTGCTACTGCATTTGTTGTTGTTGTTGTTGTTGTTAGCCCTAGCTTTATTTTAAAGCATATACAGTTTCGTTTTTCTTGTTCAGCATTTTACGCAGTCTTTTTTAACTTCTCGAGAAAAGTTTTCATTTGTATTTTTGTTTGTTCGAAGTATTGCATTTCATTTTCATTTTAACTCTTCAACAGTGCAGCCTATTGTTTTCTCAATTTCAAACAAATCATTACCAACCAGATGGAAACCAGTTTGCAATTAAATGACACAGATTTTTTTATCAAGGGTGTATAGTTCATCAGTTACTGCTCATTCATGCTACCAATTGGCATCCGTTTATGTACGGGACATCTGGACGTCATAAGCCAGAACTACCAGTTTTGTCGCTTGATGTCATTTAAACACCTAACTGTGATTTATTTGGTTTTAACAACCAATTTAAGATATTTTTAACACTTCAGGTGTTTCATCTCGTGTTTTATGTATCATTAACAATTACCGTTGGACATTTAGGACATAAAATATTTATTTTTTTCATTTTAAGTCTCGTGCCTCAAGTAATTATGTATCAGAAACTCTAGAGATATGTTAATTGTCACGCAAAAATAAACTGTTGATACATGTATTAATAAAAAAGTGAAAACAAAATCGATTGAAAATATCCGTTTGGACCCAAAGTGTTTTTAAATAGAGCTACGGGGCTATTTACTCTGATGTTTAGTCCACTTTTTGTAATGAGCCCTTTAATGGGTCATGCACTTATACCACTACTTTAAATACCCTTTCCAGTACATATAATGCATGTGCGAAATCATTAGTTTTTAATCAGTAGTTTCTTTAAATGTTTATCTGTTCTTGTTTCTTTCGTTATTTGTTTCATATTCTTGGTGACGTAAGCTGTTTTGTCTTTTAGCTGAAAAGCTATTTTCATTTATAACCAATCTTCTGGAGATCCTGGCATTTGGTTAATGCATGTTATGCCACTGTAACTGCGATCCCAACTGGAAAATGTTGATGGCGATTGTTATGGTGAAAACGAGAGAGAGAGAGAGAGAGAGAGAGAGAGAGAGAGAGAGAGAGAGAGAGAGAGAGAGAGAGAGAGAGAGAGTTTAAAACGTCTTTTTGCATTTACATGATATTTATTTTTTCATGTCGACAAGATATATATTACTTATTGAAAAAAAATTTAATATTGTGTTTGCTCAGGTAAAAGGCCAAGAACGAAATCAAAGTATATATGAATCAATTGTCATTTCATGGCGGCTAATATTGTCGTATAAGATTTAAAACTGATAATGTATTGACACACTTGAAGGACTCTAAAATGGACACTTTTTACCATGATTTAAATCCCATTATTAAATACTTTGTAGTCATTCCACTGTATGATTTTTATCTTTATATTTTATCTTTTTTATCTTTAATTTCATAAATCTATATATAATGTATATTTGATTTTTGATACATTTTATATAAGCTGTTGGATTTTTCTATTTAATCACAGTTACTCAAATATACTCAACAATTGCAAACACCCCCTGAGTAGAGTTTCTTTTGATCTTGAGAACATAATCGGCTACTATTATTTCTCAATTTTACATATTGTTCATGGTATATGTTATTGCGTCATAGGGGAAATGTTATTTTTGAATCAAGCCGGTGATGCAGCGATAATATGTGGAATATAAATTGCTTTCAACGTCATAACGCATTTATAAAAGATGTTCAAATGAAATCCGGCGTTCGATTTTGTCATTTGGAGGTTGTATATTAAATTATGTTAGTGATTATGTTGAGGTTTATGATAAATGTGTTGTAAACGTCTTTTCTGGATACATATTTAAATTCTTTAAGTATTAAATGTAATATCATTTTGTAATTAAATATTTTTTTATTATAGCGTTTGTTCAAACCATATTTAATCAGTTTAATGAAAGGGACATTTCCGTTAATATATTGAGGGAAGGTGATCAATTTCAACACTGAAATGGATTTATTGTAATAAAGACAGACAGCGGTCTAGTTACTTCATATGCTTTGGTATAACATATTTCTGTTAAAAGGAAAATTACGAACTGAGATTACAAATTAGATTTATATATACTTACGCTTGTCTTTAAATGTCATGAAATGTTTGTGATAAAAAAAGTACAACTGGAATAGCTTTCACTATCATTAGGAAAATCGATAAATTTTCGTAATGTTTTATGTGATAAGTGGCATTGTAAGCATTTATGCATTAATGATTTGGCAACATGTCTGAGGAACAATCGGCTCATCGACTTATCTTGTCCTATCTACCATTGGAATGTCAAGAGTAGACGGGCGGATTCCAATAACTTTGGAGAGGTGTTTGCCCTTTCCTATACAACCTGACCATGTAATATAAAAAAATCAGTAAAATGCCATCGAATATTAATATTCTAATTTATCGTCTTTCTAAAAACAGGTTGAGTCGAGCAGATGTTAAAAGCGCCAGTGGACGACGGGTGAATTTCTTGGACAGCGATATCGTCTGCTGCCCAGTCTTGCCAGACTCGTGCAAACCGGAAACAGACGACAGTGGATCACCAAAAGCAGCAGACAACATGATGAATCATGTCGGATTTGCAAAACTTGATCAGGTAGGCTTTAACAATAATCATGAACTAAGGAATTTATTTTGTCCTTTGTACCATCCACTTAAACCTAACATTTGATGAAAAGCCTAAAAATGAGGAAATCAAGCCATTTTTAACATTTTTGTGAAAATATTTTTAAAACCTACAGGTAGAAAGTATAGGTAAGGGCTACAAAATGAAATCATGCCAAACTTTGGAGATACTTCGCCTTCTGACACAATGAATATTACATGACTTTAAACCGTAGTTGTTGGTTGTTGATGGTGTTTCACGTAAACATTTTAGCATTTTTTTATACCGAGAGTTAATCTTACAACAAAGTCGTGTGGTGCATGAATTTGCGTGTGTTTCTAATCTGCATTGTGACTATTTCGGATTTATATTATAATTTACTCGTCGGCAATGTCGCTGATAAACATTGCAGGCCAAGCAGTCCATTTTACTTGTACGAAGCTAACCAGTAGAGACCAATGTCAAGGAGAAACCTTTCTCACTTGCGGTCTACCAAGTTCGAACACTTTTACAACTCGGCCATTGCGGTCCCGTAGAAAAAATTGATGTAAAAGTATTTCGCTACACCTTTAATTGCTCCTTTGTTTTCTTATTTCATTTTCCGAGAAACAAATTACAAGAAAGGTCAAAGGTTATATACATGTAAGGTGCCAGGTGTTTGACTTCCGGTCTCTCTAAAGTGTTCAATACATCAGAACAGACGGATGCTGATTAGATATTCCTTTCATTTGCTATTTGTATAATTTTCTTTTTTGTTATTGTTTAAAATATTCAAAATTAAAAATTGTCACATCCTTTATTTTTCAAATATTTTTACAATCTAAAATACAACATGACTGCAGAATTTTCGATTGCAATATGATTGGTTTTAATATAATAATAATAATAATAATAATAATAATATATGAAATAAAATGATAAAATAAAATAAGATAATTATAATAAAAATTAAAAATTTAAATTAAAAAAAAAAAATCAATTAGTTAAAAAAACGAAGCTGACTTCTATTTGGTAACATAATTAGTATAATTAAGATTAATTTTTGCCCATATAAATTAAAACTTTGTCAATAAAATTTTCTGTTTTAATCGGTATAGTAACCTTATATATCAGTGTAAAAGATTTTTAAAAACTTGTTAATTCATACGCATTCATAGAAGAACTTTGGCTTGTTTTGTAAAATAGATAACATATTCGAATTGACATTCAAAAAAACAAAATCCCTATCATTCATTTAAACATGCAGTTAGCCGTAATTACTCGGGTCAAAAGCAGTTTTCAACAATCTTTTGTTTTTATACATGTATCTTTAAATATCATCATTAAACTGATAAAATTCATTATTCAAAAATTCAAATGACATATTAATATTTATTTTCATCCAATATTTAAGCATTATACCCTTTTCAGTATACGATGGCGTTTCTTTTCTTTTTTCTTTCTTTTTTTTTCTTTTTTGTAATTTGCACAACTACTTCCAAATGACAAATGGAAGGTAACCAAGTTGAGAAGAATAAAGAGTACACAAATCCACTGCCTGTGGCATCTAAGATGGCTGCCGTAACTATAAACAGGAAACACTATTCAATGTAATCTTATCAATCGGAGATCGGTCTTTTTTGTTAAAATTTGATTTATAAATAAAAGCACCGAATCAATTTCTATTTTAAAACTAAGAACTTCATCAATTTAACCAAGTAAGGTGTCAAAAATTCTCAGGTGGAATAAAGTAGTTTGCAAAAATCAACTTTCATAGTCGATGTTAGCTAAAACTTATAAATGAAAGATGTAACTTTATATATCGAATGGTTTTTCAAATAATGTGTGTGTGTGTGTGTGTGTGTGTGTGTGTGTGTGTGTGTGTGTGAACATTTAAAAATAGCTGTTTGATATGTTAATATGAGTATTTTCTTATTGGTTCGTTATTGTTGGAATGTGTCCTGTGCTGATTTTGAATTTCTATTAAGATTATTCATTCAAAATTAGCACATAACAGAAAGTGTAAATGGGATGTTAGATTTACACGTGACTAACTGATTCTTGGTAACAGGTAAGTTGCTCTCTATTCGCCTGAAACTTCAGCTGTTAGAACTGCGTAAATTTTTATGAACCAATTTAAACTAAATTGACATTTAGAGGTCCCTCGTGGTTTTAATTTAGTTCATGGCAAGTTCTTTAGAATTCTTTGATGAAATAAGGTGTTTCGAACATGTGTGTTACATCTGTGATAATTTTGTTTCGCCAGAACTAATGTCTCCGATGATAGCTTTAAAGATTGACTGTTCTAATATTCTTTTACGTCGCATCAGCAAAGTTTAAGCTATTGGCGAAGAGAGCAAAGTTATTGATCTCCACGGATTTATCCAAGAATCAGTTCGTGTATCCGTAACATGCATATGTGTGAGTGTGTATGACGGTCTGCCTTGTTCTAGCGCACTCAGGTCGACTTTTTGTCCAGATGTTGGCTTACCGAGTCAGTATGCCTCAGCGGCGGACAAGCATACAACTTCCCAAGATACATTATCCTGACATCGGGTGAACCACTCGACAATCCGTCCTCCTAATGTCTTGAGCCAGACGAGGTATGACACAGCCGTGGTTCGAAACCTGACCTCACGCTCTCTAGACTTACGCGCTACCATTGAGCCACCCAGGCGGTTAAAGTTTCAAGGAGGGTAGCATACATGGCCTAACTCATTAAAGTGTCGTCATATTGCCAATAAATCAGACAGCCTGATCAAATATGTACATACTTAAATATTAATTGAACTTAGAGATTTAATTCATGGAGAAGAATCTTGGCACAGTTTTCATTGAGAAATTACCATGGTTGATTTTATTTTTATGTAAAACTTATTACGAACATTTCCTGATATTATAAGTGACCCTCGACCATTTTTAAGATTTTCAAACATTCTGTCGACAACATTTCTTAATAAAATGTTATTAATTTATTACATATTAACTCGTGATTTCAAGGACTTTTAACATATACCAGAGATGAGTTCATTTCACTGTAAACTTCAAATGAAAATGGCTAATATCATTAAGTGATACTCAATCAGGTCTTCAGGTTTACAAGTGTCATATCAACAGTGGGCTATTATGAAATGCAATTACATTATTATATTTTAAGTCGTAACTATTGAATTTTTGTCTAACATAAAAAAACTTTTTAAAATCACCATTAAAACAAATTTTATGTAGGTGTTCATATCTGTTTATTGTAGTGATAAAATCTAAAGTTAGAAAATTTTTGTCCATTCCGTGACATGAAAAACAACATTTCATAGTTACCCATATCTTCCACTCAGGCGCGCGCTTACGGATGACAGCGCTTAACTGCCTGGGTTCAAATCCCACTCGGGACAGATACTAGTGTGAGAAAAATTTGACAGTTCGCTTGCCAGAAGTCGGTTTTTCAGGCGCTCCGGTTTTATACACCATTTCTAAAATGAACACTTCGATATAAGTAAAAGATTCTTGACTGGGGCGTAAAACATCATTTATCCAATCCAATCTTAAACTTCCAGGCCTTGCCTGCACAGGCCCAAATATCGCCAATGGGGTCAAAAACTAAGACTTGACTTTGTGACCTAGACCTTTAATTTTACATTACAAAGTGTGGTATGTGACATATCGTACCAAGTTTGAACAAAATCCATCTTCAGATACAGAAATTATGGGGCAGGACATAATTTTGGGACAAACGGGTTGAACAGGGGGATTCCTATGTACCCCTAAACTTCGTTTATAGACAATAGTCTCCCACTACGAATGCACTGGACTTAATTAAATTAATAACAAATGCAGTCTAAAGCAATATGGCTATATGACACGCTTCTAGTACTTAACCAAACGCATGTCGCAAAATAAATAAAAAGTTCAGACATATTTTCACGTATAGAGTGTTTAATATTTACAATTTAGGAATTTAATTTTAAAAGTAGTCATCCAAAACTCTTTCTTGTTGCCGTGTAATTTTCAAGAACATTTTGACTTCCATCTTCTAGATAGGTATAAACTTTTCTTAAATAAATGTTTATAAAACTTTTCGAAGGTTTTTCTGTTTGTTTTTAAAATTTAAAGTTTCAATTCCGAATGTTCACAGATAAGCTCGGATCTAATCAATATACCTGTCCGGATGTTACCTTTCTTTGAATGACAAGAAGACTTAAAAGTGTAAGTGTAAGATTAAGAGAATTATCGTAAATCCGATAGTTTATCTCTTTACCCCTCTATCTGCACATCGAAAGGATTAAAGAGATCTTGTAGATAAATTTCATTTCTCTTGTTATACCCCTTTAAGTTTATATGTATGCCGACAAGGAAAATCAAATATTCTTCGTGTTGTTTGGTATAAACAGTATTGTGTACGGCTGCAACACCAACAAGTTCGACTGACAAGCCAAATAAACCACTTGACTCAATCATTCAATGGCTGACACGAACTGCTTAATTAATAAGCAAATACTCATACGCAGGACAAGAGTACAATAATAATCGGACACATACAAATCCGGAACAACACTTCGAGTTGAGAGTTGAATAATGGTGTTTGACGCCCCAGTCAAGAATATTTCACTTATATTGAGACGTCGCGAGCTGTAGGCGAAAGTGCAGAATTTTTTCTGTGCGATTGCGCTAATGACATTATATACCAGGGTTCTTTATCGTACCATGCCTATTGTGACACGGGACCTCGTTTATTTTTAGTTCCCATCTGAAAGAACCGTGACTTTCATTTCGTAATGCCAAGTGCTTGGAAAAAGAGCAGTCACTACCCACTTTCAAGTCTTGGGTCAGACCCGGTCGGGGTTCCAACCCACGACCTTCCACTTAAGAACAACACTCTAGCAAACACAAGTCATAGCAAATTTAAAGCACCATTATTGCTATTGTTACTAATCTCTTTGTTTGAAGTGTTCGACTGGTATAGATGTTTCATGATTTCTTTTAGCATACCAATGTCTACCGTTCCTTTACATAACCTACCAGATCAAAAGCAACAGATTTTTATTTGCAAAAAGCAATACAACATAAACAATAATTAAAGCAAAACAGATAATTACTAAATAATTACAACATGACTAAGTAATTATACATATTGCTTAGAAAAGATATAATACAACAGTACAAATTAATATGTTGTATTTAAATAAAAGAACAGTTATTAATTCGACAATACACTGACACGCTCTTTAAGAGCATGAAAAACGTTTTATTGTGTACATTTAGTTTTACTAGACATTAGTTGGAAAAAACTTTTATTGAACCAATAAAAATTAATAAGTAAGGGATTTCACACTTGCTGCACGTTTTAGAAAATATAAAAGTTAATCGAAATAGATTAATTGTACCTTTACACTTCAGACTAAACAACTACTTATATTATCCAGTGCAGCATACCTGGTTAAAGTTGTAAACCTTTATTGTTAAACCCTGCTCTTCCAAAAAAAAAAAAAAAAAAAAAAAAAAAAAAAAAAAAAAAAAAAAAAAAAAAAAAAAAAAAAAAACAACATAACTTCGATACGTAGACCGACCGCGACATTTTTGCCACACGTTAAAAAATAAATAAATAAATCCCACTGGGGACAGATTCCAGTGTGAGAAAGTCGGTGGTTTTCTACGGGCACTCCGGTTTCCTCCACCATCCCAGAACTGACCGCCTCGAAATAAGTGAAAGATTCTTGACTAGGGCGTAAAACACCATTCCTCCACTCTACTCCAAAAGTGAAAGGGATTAACTAATTGTTTTATAGGTTAAGATATGGTAGTAAAAAGTGTGTGTGTGTGTGTGTGTGTGTGTGTGTGTGTGTGTGTGTGTGTGTGTGTGTGCGTGTGTGTGTGTGTGTGTGTGTGCTCCCCGGTGGCCCTGTGAGATGGGTTCTACCGTATTATATGTTATCTTTTTATCTGATCTTAATATACATACATACTAATATATCTATATATATCTATATATCTATATACGACATTAAACTGCCACATTAATCCTATTATTGATTGATTATTGATCAAGTATCGGTATTAATTTTAGACACATTGCGGGGTCAACCTGTCATGTTCTTTACCAAATAATGTCGATTCCCACAATAGAATTATACTGCTACGTTCAAAAAATTATTAAAACAAAAAATGTATATTATACCGCTTGAAGAATATCCAAAACCACCTGGTTGGACTTGTGTACTGTGAAACATTGACATGTACGTATCGTGTGAAACTTTGGATTATTATTAATGAGGAACTTTTACTGAATTTTACTGAAACATAACAGAAGTATCGTATCTTAGACTAATCAACCATGGTAGGTACTAAAGTTTTAATTAATCACATTTAAAGTATAACAAGTACTTCGATAACTTGAGTACTATTTTCTTAAATATCGCGGATATATGGAAAACATTTTGTGGTACATACACGTTTTTTTAAATTCTATTTACGTGTGTGTAATATATTGGTCATCTTCTTATCTAACAACTACAGACCTTGTTTCAAGGGTCTGACTTTTACTTAGTTTTATTACTATAAAATGTCATTTACTATTTTTAAAATTACATTTTCACATAATTCACCCTATGGTGATATTGAGAGACAAGAACTCCAGAAAGATTGAGACAAAAACTCTGGAAGGATTAAAGTAAGAACTTCGGAAGGATTGCGACAAGAACTCCGGAAGGGTTGAGACAAGAATTCCGTAAGGGTTGAAACAAGAACCCCGGAAGGATTGAGACAAGAACTCCGGAAGGGTTGAGACAAGAACTCCGTAAGGGTTGAAACAAGAACCCCGGAAGGATTGAGACAAGAACTCCGGAAGCGTTGAGACAAGAACTCCGAAAGGGTTGAAACAAGAACCCCCGAGGGATTGAGACAAGAACTCTGGAAGGGTCAAGACAAGAACTCCGGAAGGATTGAGACAAGAACTCCGGAAGTGTTTTTGGACCAAGCTATTCAAAAACAACTCTAAATTCCTTTTGATAAAGATAAAAGTGTTTTTTTACAAACAACAACACACAAAAAAACAAAAATAAATAAATTAATAAATGAATTAAAAAATAAATAAAAAAATGAATGAATTTAATAATAATAATAATAATAATAATAATAATAATAATAATAATAATAATAATAATAATAAATAAATAAATAAATAGATAAATAAATAAATAAATAAAATTAGAAAGCCATAAAAAGCTATCTTACTTTTTTAAATATAAAATGTTCTTGAGGTCAAAATAGCTACATATATATAAGCATTTTTATCGGCACATTTTGTTACAATAATCATTAATGGTTACTTAAGATTCTAATCACGATTTATTCAACTTGTAAACTTAAATAATTCATGGAGAATTTTATCGATTAAGGCAATTTGTACGTTATATAGTAAACAATATATATTAATAAAGAATACCTACCTCGTGTGACCATTGACTATTTCGATATGTTGCTTCACAGTTGAAATCAACATCGTGTTGTCGATAAGATTACTAAACAGCAGGCCCCAGTTTCACAATCATCACTCAATTGAGTGTACACTCATCTCAAATTAGGGAATATTTCATTATCAGTTTTTAAGACATTATACAGTTAAAATTGATTATCTAATGTTATATTTAAATTTTTTAGTGTAGATTTGTTGAATAAAATAAAATATTGTCTCATAAAATTTAAATTTTTTCAAAAATATTGATGAGAGAAAATGAGGATATTTGAGTTGAGTGTACACCTAACGTGAAACTGGGGCCAGATTGACAATGTTCATTTTTTATAATTAATAATAATAATAATAATAAAAATAATAATAATAGTAATGATGATGATGATGATGATTATTATTATTATTATTGAAGAGGAAGAAATATGCAACTGAAAAACGTGTATTTAGCAAAAGTACAAAATACAAAAAATTTTCTGATGCATTCTTCTTTTAATTTATATTGTACTTCACGATGAGTTGATATATAAAATGAATATCTATTGCGAATAAAGGAAGAAAATTGGCATCTTATAAAGCATGATCTGTCCAACAACCAAGAACACCGAAACAAAAAGTAATCTTATGTATGGGAAGCTGCTGTATACTACGGCGTTTAGGGACATGTGTACTTTTCTAATCTACCACATTGAATTCAGAGTGTCTATTTTGAACTTTAGAAGCCTCTCCTCACCCGTATAATGAACTTATCTGATAATTAACATTAGCGAAAAACAAAAACAAAATTGTTTTAAAAGATCATTTGTGGGCAATTACTTTCTTAATTAGACGACTACCTAACACGATATTAGGTTTTTGTACCTTAGTCAGTAATTTACGATATAGGGTTCATCTGTCATGACAAGTTAATTCATTTTAGGAGAAAAAAAATAATGTATGAAATTAGAAGGCAGGAGACTTTTTTTTCTTTATTGTCAATTTCTTACACCTTTTTTTCACAAAATACAATTACGGGATCATTGTTTTAAATGAAAAAACCTGAATATTGTTCATTTTGTGTGATCCAGCATTCCAATCCAACCTAGATTTACAAAACTAATGATCTTAGACGCTTATGTTCCGGAGAAGCACATGCACAGACAATACAATTATATTACCCTTCTGAACACTGGTCACCCTTATATTAAACTTATTCCAAAAATGTTAACATTTTGTCAAGATAACAAGGTATCTCGATTCGGTTGTTAGGTGGTTTTAAGCGCGCGTTTACGGATGAAAGCGTATCTCACCAATGCCGATCCAAATTTGGTGTGGGCTTTGTTAAGTAATTTAAACATATTCAAAGTTCAAATTGTAGGCAAGGTTAAGTGATTTGATGTCTGTGCGATGTCAAAAAATGAACCGAATGAATTTAGTTGATGTCTGTCCAAAGTTGGAGTGAGTCGAGTTAAATGATTTCAAACCTGTACAAAGATAAAAATGACCAAGTTACTTAATTTGAGCTTCGTTAAGAAATCGACGATTATATTATAATGATAACCAAAGTTGGGGCGGGCTGAGTTAAGTTATTTGATATCGGTCCAAACTTTGTTTTGGCTTTGCTTAGTATTTATAATGCCTTTACAAAGTTTTTTGGTCCGAGTTAAAATGTTCATTTCTTGTCCAATATAGAAGTTTTGTGGTCTTACCATTTTAAACAGTTTTATTTCATTAAATATAATTCATTTAACAAATTGCCTATCACAGTACCACAATTCTCAAACTATGATCATTTTTTTGTCTCAGCATTCTTATTGGTAATGTTTTATTCTCATTTCAGAAAATAAGTAAGGAACTTCATTAAATCATCCAATATTTGACAGTCGTTTTACATCTCAAAATTTTGACTTTTTGGATGTGTTCCTGCAATTAATTGAAAGACCTCAATTTTCAACTGAAACCTGAACATGATTAATTTCCAATTTTCATTACATATAATATGTCTTCTTGTTTCATTAATAAATTTATATAATTCTGCCTTATGCAACGCGTTTAGTTGACTAAATTAATACTTAATTAAGTTCTATTTTGGACAAATGTTCCGCTACACTGACCTCCAGAATACCACATAAAAGATAACCTATGTCACCATGACCTTTTAATTCAGGTTACCGTCACCCTGATTATTTATGGTGTAATTAAATCCCTTGGTACTGTAATTATAGCGGAACATTATATCTGAACTTACAGGTATCAATCTCGGGATTAGGACGTTTTTTATGAGGTCGTTAGTAATTAATCCGTTTGTTTTTTAAACCGTGGCTATATTATGACCGTGTATCGTTACGACATCTTTAATCTAAAGTCCTCGATTGATTGGAGATAGGACAATATCTTAATGAATTGTTTCATCAAATATTTAGATAAGAATTTATTGGTTTGATATTAACCTAGTTGTTTTAAGTTAAATTATTTGTTAGTAATCTGTATAAGCATGGGAAAACAAACCAAACATCCCTATTTACCAAATTAACAGATCGAGCTTATTGTTTTGCGAAGTTCCTCGCTTCACTTTGTTGTAGAGAGGTCACTTCGATAACTCAGTTTGGAGAGTGCTCGCTTCGTATGTGGGAGGTAGGGGTTCGAATTCCGACCGGGTATGACCAAGACTTGAAAATTGGTTATTACTATTCTTTCTCCGATCATTGACATTTAAAAATGAAAGTCACGCGGTTCTCCGGAGGAGACCTTTTAAACCGATGTACCGTGGTACGCTAAAGAACCCTCCCTGCACATTGCCTTGAGCGCACTGCAAAGGTCGAAATTACTGCCACTTTAATTATAGCTGTTGACGTCTCGATATAAGTGAAACATTCTTGACTGGGACGCAAAACCCCAATAAATCAATTAATCACTTTTTGTTATAGATAAACTATAGTTTTTAAACCATCTCACTTCTTTCTGAGGATAAATTCTCCATTTTCTAGAATATAGGCTGATTCGTTTAAGTGCTAATGTTTTAGATTCGTTGTTTTTATAATTTACTCGATTTTCAGAGAACTTTAAAATTCTTAAACCGTTACTAAATGTATTTTTATTTTATTCTGTGGATTTCCATTGAACTGTAATAGTTGTCTAGTGTGGCCTATAAAGAACCAGTGTGCAAGACAGGGATCACTTCATACAATCTTCAAATAAGAATGGTTGTTTGGTTTAAATGTTGTCTAACGTCATATCAGCATTTTTTTAGCAATTTACTGCGGCACACGTAGGCCTTTTTGTTTGTGTACGTTCATCGAGTCAGTTCACCACAGACAAGCATACCACTCCCAAGTCACATTATCCTGGCACCAAGTGGACCTACCAATACTTTTCTAATGCGAGCGTCAGGGGAGGAAGCAGTGTGGTAAATTTTAAAGTTCTATGTATGATCCGGCCGTGGTTCGAACCAGCAATGTCTTGTTTTGTTGTTCGTTTAGCATGTCTTGTTTTATTGTTCGTTTAGCATGTCTTGTTTATTGTTCGTTTAGCATGTCTTGCTTTATTGTTCGTTTAACATGTCTTGTTTTGTTGTTCGTTTAGCATGTCTTGTTTTATTGTTCGTTTAGCATGTCTTGTTTTATTGTTCGTTTAGCATGTCTTGTTTTATTGTTCGTTTAGCATGTCTTGTTTTATTGTTCGTTTAGCATGTCTTGTTTTATTGTTCGTTTAGCATGTCTTGTTTTATTGTTCGTTTAGCTTGTCTTGTTTTATTGTTTGTTAAGCATGTCTTGTTTTATTGTTCGTTTAACATGTCTTGTTTTTATTGTTCGTTTAGCATGTCTTGTTTTATTGTTTGTTTACAAGTCTTGTTTTATTGTTCATTTAGCATGTCTTGTTTTATTGTTCGTTTAGCATGTCTTGTTTAATTGTTCGTTTAGCATGTCTTGCTTTATTGTTCGTTTAGCATGTCTTGTTTTATTGTTTGTTTAGCATGTCTTGTTTTATTTTTGTTTAGCATGTCTTGTTTTATTGTTCGTTTAGCATGTCTTGTTTTATTGTTCGTTTAGCATGTCTTGTTTTATTGTTGTTTAGCATGTCTTGTTTTATTGTTGTTTAGCATGTCTTGTTTTATTGTTCGTTTAGCATGTCTTGTTTTATTGTTCGTTTAGCATGTCTTGTTTTATTGTTGTTTAGCATGTCTTGTTTTATTGTTGTTTAGCATGTCTTGTTTTATTGTTGTTTAGCATGTCTTGTTTTATTGTTCGTTTAGCATGTCTTGTTTTATTGTTCGTTTAGCATGTCTTGCTTTATTGTTCGTTTAGCATGTCTTGATTATTGTTCGTGTAGCATGTCTTGTTTTATTGTTCGTTTAGCATGTCTTGTTTTATTTCTTGTTATGGTTGTATCTATTACCTGGTTTCATAGACCATTATTGTTAAATAAATTTTTCTTCAGCAACAAAATTACGTATTTCATTCCATGTGTTCATTTTTTCATTCATTTCGTTTTCCTTCTCTTGTCAAGTAAAATCTAAAATTGTTTTGTGATACTGTCCAGAGCGTTTAAAGTGGCATCAAGACCATCGGTAGCTGGGTGATCTAAATTCCCTTTCTTCTTACCGATCACAGCATCTCTAACAACCTAGGCTTGAATCCTACTCAGGAAAATTCTTGTGTGAGAAAATTTATCAGTTGTTGAAGTTTGTTGGAATTTTTTTTAGTACACTCCGGATTCCTTTACATCCCAGTTAGACTATCATTATAAAAGTAAGTTGTAATACATCATTTTTCCGCTCCATTTCAACCAACTTTAGTGTATTTTTACCAAATCAAGAAATTTACACCTATCAGCATTAACACTTTGCTTTGGTTTGTTTTTCGAAAAAAGAAATATTTTAAAGCTTAAGCAGTCTCGCTAATCATTTTATAATTGGCTTTTGGATAACCAACATTTAAAACAAAAATAAATATACCTCGGGTTTTAAAATACTGTGGATTTTGTTAATAAAAAATCTTTGAAAGGATAAAGATAGCGGATAAAGAACGACTTTAGCAAATATTTTCAGTTTTTTCCCTAAAGAATGCATAATTGTTTTAATTATGAAACGTATAACATACTTGTTTGTATTTATATTTCAATTTTAATGCATATTTGAAGTAAACATGATCCAATAATTCATGTAAGCCGAAAAAATGACACAACACAACATCATCATTTTTCATATTTTTTTCTTAAAAAAACATATTAACATTCATTAACCTCTAGAGAAATTATTTTTCTTGAGTCATTCAAATTATTAATTAGAATGCATAATTAATTGTTTTAATTATGAAACGTATATCACACGTTTTGTATTTATATTTCATTTTAATGCATATTTGAAGTAAACATGATCCAATAATTCATATAGGCCGAAAAAAATGACACAACACAACATAATCATTTTTCATATTTTTTTCTTAAAAAACATATTAACATTCATTAACCTCTAGAGAAATAGTTTTTCTTGAGTCATTCAAATTATTAATTTTGTTAATATAGATGTAACATATGACTTAGCTGATTTTAAAAGTTTTACAAATCATAAACCAGATGACATTGGATATTCATTCTGCTGTGTTAGGTTTTGACCTTTATTTACAAGAACAATAGAATCTTTTGACATAACATGTTTCAAGACAAATTTAAATAACGAGTGACATGGCTTTTTTGTAAGGCCTTATCATAACAGTATCATGTAGGCATGCGATGATTGTTTTAAAATTTAAATGATTTATTTCAAATTAAAAACAAGTAGGTCTAATGGTCTGTATAATACGATACACTATGACAGATCTGGAAATCTTGTTTTTTGTAAAGAGGTTTCATTTGGTCTGACATTTCGATATCCTTCGAAGCTTTGATTGTACTATCAAAAACTGCAATAGCACATTGGAAGATTGTTCGCCTTGGGAGTTGGAGACCATAGATTGAACCCGGGTCGGATCATACATAAGACCTTAACATGAGATACTGTTTCTTCTCCTGGCGTTCAGCCATAAAAAAGACTGAGTATTTTTATTATCTTTTCATACTTCAAGTTTTAACACTTATTGACACCATTATGAACCTCCAAACATAAGCCAATTTTCATCCATAGGCATAAAAGTGAATTGAACATTATAAATCCTAAAGGTTATTTAGAGTCAAATGGATTGTCGAAGTCCTTACTTGGTATTGTCACTTGTAAACATTGATCAAACCATGATAAATGTTGATTGTTACAAGATGTTGCTGAATCCAATGTGCTTTGAAAGAACTTAAAACACTAAAACTCACTGCTTTATTATTTTGAAAAACCAACTAAACTCCTCCTTATATAAAATCTTTTTAGAATGGTTGATTTGTTTGTTGACTACATATATATGTGTGTAGGTTGCATTGATATTTTTCGACAATTTGAAACAATTTGACTTAGTAATAATTAGAAAAGAAGGTTTCCGAAAATTGTTTGGCAAGACCAGAATCATGGCGTTAGATATAAACCAAATAACCTACCAACTCCGGTTTCATTTTAGATGTTTATTTAGACGGTCGCAAAGATATCTTTATACACCCAAGTCCATTTCATTTCACACAACTAGACATCCCTTTCTTGTACTTGAAGCAGTATTGTAAGTGTTAGATAAAAATCTTAAAGCGAATATTAATTCTAATTAACGTGTATGTTACAATAGATCAACTAGTAAACTAGTGCTAACACAAATCATAAAATACAACTCGAACATCTTAAAAAATTGAAAAAATGACGTAAAACAACATTGCAACCAACAAACCAACATTCCAACCAACCATCAAACCAACAATCCAACCAACAAACAAACCAACAATCTAACCAACCAACCAACATTCCAAAAAACCATCATTCCAACCAACAAACCATCAAACCAACAATCCAACCAACCAACAAACCAACAATCCAACTAAATACTAGCAAATTACCAACAATTCAAAATAGATTATGAATTTTTTTTTTTTTAAATTACAGTGTTGTTTTAGAATTATAGATATTTTTTGAGACAGTGATGGGAGGGGATCAATATGATCTCAAATGATTATCAGGTTTGAAAACAGTTTGTTTTGGATATCAAATAATTCTGTAACTACAATCCTGATTTTTTGACGATGATTAATGTATTATAATATTGAATATTTTGTTTAAAAAAATTATAATTTAACCGGAACAAATATTCACTTATTATCAAATATTAAATCATACCAATGTCATGGAGCACAAGAGGGCGTTGTCCTGAATTAGTCCACCAAATGATTTATGAACAAGTTATTAACACTTTGACTTATATTATGAAAAAAAATTATATCTCTTATTCATAAAATTTGACTTTGGAGTGTATCCTTAAGAAGTAAGTAAACTTTATTGAATTATAAACATGGATTTCTTATCGCAAATCAAACAATAAAATCTCCTTAATTGCAACATACACTTGTCTGAAGCATGTCTGATATGAGTGTGTTAATTTTCGGAGTAAAATCGATGTTTTCTTTTTCGTTTCAGTCGACGTTACAGTTACTGGGTTGGTCATCCGGGGCTTTGGACAACCTCACGGATGAGGAGGACGACGGGAGCGACTCGTACAACAATAAAGACAGAAAAGATAGTAAGTTTATTGAATTATTTTATAATCACGACCGAGTGACAAGGTCCGACTTCTTGTATTGACTTAAATGTAAGATTAAAGTAATGGGCGTCATTAATGTCGGAAGAAATGAGGGAACCCAAAGAAATGTCTTCTTCCATAAGCATACAATTATGAAACCTTTTACATAAGTAAAGATTGCCTCAGATCGAATTTGTCGACAATCGAATGGTATACAACTTAACAATTTAAAGCAGTTGAGATTGTTTTCCTACAAATACACTTCAAAAGACCCCCCTCCCTCCCTCCCTCCCTCCCTCCCTCCCTCTCTCTTTAAAAATAAATCTCTCTCTCTCTCTCTCTCTCTCTCTCTCTCTCTCTCTCGTTACGCCCGCATAATATTTTTAACCCCTCGAACACTATTATCAATGTTATTTTGTTTCTTTTTATTTCAGTTCATTTCAAATTAGGTAAACTTACTTTTATATATATGGTTGTTCTATGTACTGTTTATCACGTGATCGTAAGCTTAAGTTGTTAACACTGCTTTTGTTCAAGTAAGCACTCAGCTTAATGTTACTCTCTACTTTTAACTCTGCTGGTTTAACCCATATAAAGATATGCAGATTTATGTCGGCATTCAAATCACCTTAAATTTTGTAATTATGTTTTAATATGTTCTTTGTTTGCGAGAAAATATATAACAAATACCTGCTAAATTTTGATGTGCCATATGTGCACATTTCGGAAATTCATTCCTCGTCAGTGACACTAAGGGCAAAGGGGACTCTATTTATGAAAAGCAACAGTATGTCAGTGACGGTCAGCAATTAGTTCAAGTTAAACAAAAACTCACTACTTTCTGCTCCATTGCTTATTCAAATGTTCTAGTATCTAATACCATAGTGATCGGTCAGATCAACATTCCCGATAAAACAGGAAATAAAGTGGTGTGAAGTGTTGCCATTGTCAAGATTTTTTTATATCGGAGCTGTCAGTTGTGGGAAACTGAATTGTCATTTAAAAAACACAGACCTGCGTCAAATAAACTTACAAGCTTTCTTACACAAGGGTCTGTCAAGGGGATTCAAACCTATACGTTACCTAGAGGACCTTTGGTCAATAAACCAACAATAGTAAGCTTACAATTAACAGACCAAGTCTTACAAATCTTGAATATTTTTTATATATTCAGCTTTTCTTGTACCTGTAAAAGTTTAAATCTTTAAGGACAGTCGACATCCTTTAAATTTCTGACCTTATAAACGTTAACTATAAAAGAGTTTAAAACCCGTCAATCACTTATATGCTTGTGTGTATATATATATTTAACAAAAATACCTGTTTAATTTTGATGTGCTATATGCGCACATTCCGGAAATCTATTCGGTTCCTGTGACACCAGGGACCGAAAAAATTGATAGATAAAAAAAAAACATAATCCAAACATTTGAAAATTAATGAATACAAAATTTGTTAAATTTTACCAAAAATAATGTATACCAAGACCGATTACTCTATTTTTAGATAGCCACTGCGGTAGCTCAGTTGGTAGAGTGCTCACTCCGTAAGTGGAAGGTCGTGGGTTCGAACCCAGCCGGGTCTGACCCAAGACTTTAAAGTGGGTAGTGACTGTTCTTTCGCCAAGCACTTGGCATTACGAAATGAAGGTCACGGTTCTTTCGGATGGGAACTTAAAATGAACGAGGTCCCGTGTCATGGCAGGCATGGTACGATAAAGAACCCTGCTGTATAATGCCATCAGCGCAACGCACAGGCAAAATTTCTGCACTTTCGCCTATAGCTTGCGACGTCTCGATATAAGTGAAATATTCTTGACTGGGACGTTAAACATCATTACTCAACTCACTCAACTCTATTTTTAGATAGCTATATTACTTTGGTTGATAAAAAATCAGCTTTAACGAGTGACCTTAAGCTTAAGCCAGTGATGGGTTTTCAATTTTATATTGAAGATTAAGTTGGATGAATGGTTTATAGTTGCGTGATGTAATGTATTCATTATATCGCTTAGAGACTTTTATGAACAAGATAGATAGGCTTTGGGAATCTTTGTTGTATGTTACATTTGGGAGATGAAAACATAAACGATTTTTTGAATTATTAATTCATTTGCATAAATATTTAATAATTTTATCAGATTAATGATGTGATAAGCAAGATTTTCTTTGACAAGGCTCTATGTTGTGTTCAATTTAAAGATCTTTTGCTGGATGCTTTAATGAATGCCAGGCGAATAGTATAGAAATATAATTATGATTGTAACATTCATTTCTATATTTGGTTGTTTAGAAACTGTTAGGGTATTATATGCCTTTTGTTTTCATGAATTGAATAATTTATACATTTATATATTTCTTTGATCGTGTTTATCAAAATATTTTTCAACCAGTGTATAACGAAAGAAATATATTCTAAATTGTTTCTTATGGCTTGTAATATGCAGCCGTTGGATAAGTAAGGCTGAAAAGAATATATTCTACTATGCTGTTTTTAGCTCACAATATGAATACATCGTAATGCTACATATGTTTCTACATTGTAACTAAAACTAATGCTTATTTCTTTTATTTGTAGAGGAAAATATATATAGAATGTCAAAGGTAAGTCATATTATAAAGATTTTATTTTTATTTTTCAATACAATAATTGCCTTTTTTATGTTACAAATTAAAAGGGCGTTTACTCCTGCTAAAATATTATACAAGTTATAACCGACATTGAAGACGATACTGTCAGATGAATTTCCAATAGAATCGGAGTGACAATGAGTTTCAAGAAGAATATTTTAAAAATATTTCAATAAAAGAAACAATATAATATGACAATTCAATTATGAGTTAAATAATTAACATGTGCAACTGATTGCCTCTTACTATTTAGAAACACATCGCCATAATTTTTTTTTCTCAAATATTGATGCATGTAACTACATTTTACTTTTAGAAATATTTAAACTATGTAAGATAATACGGTATTTATTTGAGGAATTTGGTATAAGGGAAAGAATTTGAGTTTTATACGTTTTATTGCCGTTTGTATTGTGCATTTTTTGATTTATTGCTTATTTTTGTTTATTTTTGCTTAAGTATTCCTGTTGTTTTAAGGGAAAAGTTTTGTTTGAAATTCCGTTTAAAAATAGACGTTGATTTCAATGTCCAATCAATGTGGCTTAGATGCGAGACTTAGGTTATCGTGTCTTCTTGATAATAGGTTTTAGAATTTTCGAATCATTATGCTATTTTTATTTGTGTCACCAATATTCATATTTCTGTACTTTATTCTGTTAAATTGCTCTTGGCGTTCTTAAAATTACAAATTTGAGATGAAAATAGCCATTATAGCAATTTTAACTGGTTTTTATCTCAGTTGGGATATTTTCTAAAGCACCGGGTTACCACATAGATAGGAATTCAACTTTTATAGATCCGAATGTGACAAAGGTTGTCAGTTAGCTTTCATAGGTCGGTGTTTTTCGGTTACTACCACGATGTAAGTGAAAGATTCACTACCACAATCCACTCCACTTTATTAAAGGAAGTAAATAAGAATGAGTTATTTGTTTTGCTTCAAGATATTTAGAACCACTGGGGTAGCTCAGTTGATAGAGTGCTCGAATTCGTATGTGGAAAATTAGTGACTTTTCTTTCGCCAAAAACTCGAAATAAAAGTCATGGGGTCCTTCGGAGGAGAACTTAAAACCCATGCCCCGTGTCACGACGTCCGTGAGATGCTAAAAACCCTTTCTGCACATTGCATAGGTAAAAATTTCTGCCACTTCACCAATAGCTGGTGACGTCTCGATGTAGGTGAAATATTATTGACTAGGGGTAAAGCCCATCTAAACAAACAAATACAGGTTATTTATTTTTTATTTATAGATAAATTTTTGAGAGTGTAAAAACTTTCAACCAACCAATAAACTACTTTTTTTAAGTATAATGCTACAACTGATAAGAGACTGATGTGATACAGGATTATGTTAAAAGCATTTAAATTGTAAAAGTGAGCACGACAGTTTGAATATTACATTACCTTTTGTTCAAACATCTTTAAGCTTTGCAAAACAATATAAATTATAATTGTTTACATTAGTAACCAATCAGTTGCAATGGTCAATTAATCAGTCTGAAAACTATAAGATTATTATGAAATTTTTCACTATGCCATATTGTTCGCTATCAGCTTGCTTACTCGTCCAGTGTATCTTGTTGGTTAAATCAGGTCCTCGGTGATCGGGTTTCTTATTCTTATTTCTTATTCCGAGCAGTTTCTGGTTTGATAAGTTGTTCGTTTGCATTTGTTCGATGGTTTTCTCCGAATATGTCGGTTCCTCCGTCTATTATTTTTACTCTCACATAATGTTTGAAAATGAAAAGAGACGTTTCATACTTAACCTCAGTTTCCAGTTTTAGTGTTTGCATACACAGATATTTGATCAAATAAAAGATATTCAATTTGAAAGATACATATTTTCAATAACCATTATTTGTTAGTTGTCAGAACATGAAATATGTATAACATCATCGAAGACTCTCTTTACAATACGCCATATGACACTTTAAATCATTGTTAGTAACCTTTTTCGATTAGCACAAAATTAAACTCGATTTTCATTTAAAACCAAATTTGTTTTAAAGCTTTTTGCATTTTTGTAATTCAAAATTTAAATATTTGCTTTTGTATCAAGTTTAATATCGCCTATTTGATCTAGAGGTTCAAAAGAACAAAGCGGAGCTTAAATGTCGGGAAGTAAATTATTATTTTGTGATTCCTGATTACATCTATCCATGTTTTATGTTTCCAACGATTCTCCGATAATCTTGTAAAAACTGTCTGTAGGATTTGAGTTCAATTACAAAATTCATACAAACATTTTTTTCGTTTCTCTTTCGATTTTGTATCCACCAATATTTAATATTTTTTCTATGTGTATGGATATAAAAGAAACTAGGTGTTATATGAAATACAATGCATTTAAATATCGTTGTCATTTATTTATTTATTTATTTAAAATACGAAGAATACATTCTGTCAATATCATTAATATGTAGTCAATACATCAAACGAAGTAAATGAAAATTAAGAGTTGTCTCCCCTGGCTTTCATTTATGCGACTGTTTTAAAATGTTTTCAGTATAAAACAAATGCTGTCAGCTTTTGATAATAACTGTTTTGTTCCTTTTCGGTTTTTTCGGTATTTTTCAGGACCTAATCTTGATTAAAAATCATTAATAACATAGGTCTGAAAAAGAACGTATCTAAACTTTAAATTTAAGTGAAATAAGTTATTTGAGACAAATAGTGGTATTTTACGCCTTAGTATTTTCACTCATATCGAGGCGGTCAATTCTGGAATAGTGAAGAAAACCAGAGTGTCCAGGGGAACTTTCTACCTTCTGTAAGCTAACTGACAAACTTTCCGACATTTGAGATTTAAACAATGAACATATGCGGTAAGAAGCCCTGTTTTTGCAAGTGTGCTTTTTAAACCGCTGAGATTTTCTTCTAAATTTGTTATATTGTGATTCTAACACCAAAGTTAAGATTTAAAAAAAAAAAAAAAAAAAAAAAAAAAAAAAAAAAAAAATTGCTTTATTCGATACCGGGATGTGTTGACTTTTATAGAAAATATTAAAATGAAATAGCACGGAAGCTTTGAATCACTACTATTTATGTAATTGAAAGGATTATCATTAGCGGTCGGTTTAATTTAAAATCCTAATATACTCTTTAGCTATGAAATCTCCATTATACAATTGTAAGCTTTTCAACAAGCAACAGAGTAGAGTGCAGAAATGATGTTTGACGCCATAGTCAAGATTCTTTGACTTATACTGATGCAGTTAGTTTTTGAATAGTGAAAGAAAACGGAGTTCCGGAAGAAAATCTCCGCCCTTCGACAAACCTTACACAAGGGGTCTGTCCGAGCTGGATTCGTATCTATCTAGAAGAAGTGATGAGGCACTTTGATCCGTAAGCGCGTGCTTTAGACCACTCATCCAAGCAAGCAACTGACGCCCATAGTGATATCACGTATATGACATAAAAAAATATCTATAGATGTTTTGAAAAAAAAGTAATAATTAAATTATTTGTGAAATAGCAACATACAAAATATTTTATTTGGTTGAAAAATAGGGACGTGACTCTAATCTGATTAAGTATTAAAAAAAATAATAATAATAACTTAAAGATCTATTATTAAATCTTAATCTGTGGGATTAAACATCGCATACAAAGCGTAATCTTTTACTGTAAACAAAACAGTCTTAATGAATTCATATACTATTACAAAATGTTTTGTCGAACTTGTCAAGAATATATAGAAATTTTAAATGATGTATAGATATTCAGATTTTAATCTCTGAAAGTCATAAATGCACAACGGATGAACCGAATAAAGTAATTAAAGAAAAAATCGTCAAGGTCTATTGGCTTTTTGCCTGATTTCTTAAAGAAATATTAATTCACATTGGTATTATAAGTTTATTTAAAGTCAAAAGTATACCAATGTAATGCATTTATTCATGAACTATAAAGAGGAATTTATATATATATACCAGTGCAAGCTTGTTTTTGAACTGAGCATTGTTTAAAATTTATAGTTGTAAAAGTTACTAGTGACTTACTTAAATAAACAGATGGCGTGAAGATTGTCGATCGTGGAGAGCTGTCGGTTATGTTTAACTTGGAGACGGAAAGGACTATCTATAGATTTATCCGGAGCCGTTCCCTACCAACAAAACAGTTCAATATTTCATTTCAAAAAAAAAAAAACGAGTGAACTACTTGTGAAAAATTACACCCTATTTAATAGATCTGTTATAAATAACACAATATACCTAGGTTATAGATATGACTTTTAAACCGTATATTCACGCAGGGGGAGAAGGTATAATTATCTAATGGGTGATTTTTAACTATCGAAAAAAAAAACCTTGATCTGAGGTGCCGAAAGGAGTATGTTAATTTCTGAAATGGAAAATTTAATTAAATGGTATGTTGTTGATTATGGACAGGTTGAGTTTCAGAAGATTAACAGAACAAGTACGGGATGTTAGCATGAATCTGAAAAATAAGTTCCGGACTTCGGCATATCAGGTAAGTTTGATAATGTAAACATTGTTGATATTAAAACCATTCTCTAAATGGTCATTTATATAATATAATAACGTAGATAGAATTGTTTATAAGTAAATAATTGTGAACTTTTACACTTTTAGATTTTGCTAGATTTATAATCATTGTTAATGGATGTTGAATTTAAAACACCTTTAAATTGATCAATACAAAACCACGTGTTTTATTTTTTAAAATTTTCATTAACTTCTTTACCTCGTTGCTAATGTCAATATTCAACATGGCGCCTTAAGGACACTCGACAACTTCCGATTACGACAATACGGTCGTTATCTATATACATTCCAATATCGCCCTATGTTACACAATTCTTTTATATTGATCTGTATTTAATAGGGAGATATCTTACCTTGAACATTGACTTGATAAATCTGGGATTATTTTATTTCATTTATTTATACATTTTCACACATATCAAAGGTGTATATGAACCAAGAAAGTACTCAAATTAGGAGATAAGTGAAGTGGAGTAATAGTGTTTTAGGTCAAGAAACTGTCACTATATCGAGGCGGTGAGTTCTGGTGGTGGGGGAAATCAGAGTGACAAAAGAAAACTACTCGCCTTCGGCAAGTAAACTAACGTACTTTCTCACTCTAGGATGTTTCCGAGCGGACACGAACCTAAGCGATAAGAGCCACTATGATCCTAGGACGCATGCTATAGATCAGTCCCACTCAAATATTGGGTTTTAGAACTAATTCAATTTTGAGTCCTTCATATACATGTAAACTAAGAAACCTAGTTTGAATTAAGTCCCGGCCCCAGTTTACACAATCATTCACTCAACTGAGTGTACACTCAAATCAAATATTGCCATTTTTGCTCATTAATATTTTGAAAATTTTAAGTTTTATAAAACAATATTTTGTTTTGCTCAACAAAACTACATTAAATAATTTAGATAAAACATAAAATACTCAATTTTAATTGTGTAATATCTTTAAAATTGACATTGAAATATTCTCGAATTTGAGTTGAGTGTACACTCAATTGAGTGAATGATTGTGAAACTGGGGCCCGGTCAAAATCATTTAATTTATATCGAGACGTTATCAGCTTTACCTAGAAGTGAACTCTCATGATAAATGTCGGTAACAGTGTGCAAAGCCTATCTCGTCTCTCGTCCACCTTGGCATTTGACATACATTTGTACTTGTACATATAAAACCATTTATTGTTTCAAATCTGTACTTCGTAGTGGCAAAATGATCAGTAACCAAAGGGTGGCAAATGCCACCAGATAACTCGCCTATATTACAGAGGATGCCAGGTATACTTAACACTGAATGATGACGCTAAATCGAAAATCGAAATATCTCTAGTGCACTTCGTGTAGGCGATCCACAAATTAGCCATATTGTTTATATATCGTGTATTCTCTAGTCTACAAGTATTTGTCAATATTTAAAAATGTACTCTCCTTGTCAGATAATAGTTTAAGACCATAGTGACATTCATGTTTCTCTAAATACTTGATACAAACAAAAACTTATACAAAGGGTCGACCATGTTTTTACCACTTTATTTACAAAATCGCCTTTTGAAAAAAAAAATTATTTGATATACTGAATTATCATAACAAACTTTTGAAAAACTTTATTGATGTTACTTGAAATGATAAAGTAATAAGTTCTATTTTAAGATTATATATATTCAAATTTCTTCTGATTCATCCACTTAAAACGTTATACGTTTTATATTGGCTGTTGACAATTCCATCGTCTGCAACTTTTCTATATTTTTTACGAATACTTAATTTGCCAGTTCTTTGAAAGGTTCCGTTTTTACGTGTGTATTTTACAATTATTGCTTAAAGAAGCAAATGAACGTTCATCAACAGAAAGTTCCTCCGGACAAAGGTTCCTTGACAATTTGACATCCCTTTAATAAATGATGTCGGCGTCTTTTTTGCGTTCCGTAAGTTGTTTTGCCAAGCGTGTCGCTTACGAAAAATTTAAAATTTTCAAATCAAACCGCTTACGCCATGGACAATTGGCAAATCTAATATTGGTGTTTTTGTGTTAATATTACAGTTGTAAAAATATTATAAATGATATTTTAATAAAGAAACAGCTGATTAAATTATTCCCAACAAAGTATATAGTTTATAGGATTAATTATTTAGAAAAGCAACTTATAATTTACTTAATAAAACACTTAACATGTAAATAATTTTTATAATATCCATAATGGTTTTTAAATAAATGTATTAATATTTTGAGGTCAAATACAGTATAAGCTGATTACATTCTCATGTGAATTTGTCATAAAATTAACACTTACAGAGTCCTTGCCAGACAAATTGGATTATTTCGTAGATTACAGATCTGAATATATTAATGTTCTTTATTTGAGTCATGTTTGAAGTCTGAATTGACTTTTAAGTACTTGTATTAATGTATTTTTTACATTTAGCTCGATGGTTAATTAATTTTCTTCTTTATAAAATCATTCATTATCATTTTCTCTTTTTAAGCAACTGTATTTATTGTATACATAGTTAAGTAACAATTTAGCAAACAAATGGGTATAGAAACTTTATAATTCGTACTTGACAACAACCATAAATGCAAGAACAAGAACAACTATGACGGTGACAACAAAACAAAAGAATAGAATAAGAACATATGACACATTATAAATAAAAGTTGATTGATACTTAATATACTGGCCCAGTTGTTTAAAACACATGCCTAAGTGCACTATTAGGATTTATACTCAAATATACTAGATATATTGGTACAGTTGTTTAAAACAATTTTATATGATTTATACTCAAATACACTTGATCATATTATATCAAGGATGCGTGTGCATGCTTTTTATTTCTTCATTTCATTAGCACATCCATTTTAGCGTCTTTTAAACACTATAGAGTTAAATGTGCTGCATTAATTCCCAAATACTGAATTGGAATCTTAAGCCAGTAATCTAAATTGTATTCAGTATTTTTAACATTGCTTTGTTAATCCATTTCAATTCAACATGTATCATTTTTCAAAATCAAAAACCAAATGGTTTAGAGATGCCATGGTTTGTTGAGTACAAAGAAGAACAAAGTTGTTACAGTTGTCGAATGCCAAATTAAGTATCAATACTCATTTTAGTATCAAGCTATATATTTTAAACGTTACTTTTTAAAAATAAATTAATAATCTGTAGGTGGTATTATTTTGCACAATAAAGATAAGTCTTTTTACAATATTTCAATCAGAAACGAACGATTGATTGATAAAAGGGCAATCCACATGTCATAATTTACCTTAAAATATAATCCCTTATAAATATTTACGTCACGCGGTACAGATTACTGTTTGCACTTCCCTCTAATATTCAAACTTTTGACTAAAATAACTAAAAAGTTTCTTTTTTGAGTATTTTTGATAAAAAAAAAAACTTTAAAAAAGTACATAGAATGTAATTGGAGATAGCAAGAAAGACTATTATCGTAAAACGCACGAATGAAATTATTGTCAGTCATTATACGTTAAATATTGTGGAAGTAGAACACACACATACACACACACACACACACACACACACACACTGTACTATATCATGTTTTATATATTAAGATTAGATGATGATAATGTTTTTATCATGAATTTCTTGGAACCATACAGTCCCACGGATATTACATATAGATTTATAACCTCATAAAGTATTGATTCAATTCATTTTATCATAAAAACACTATTCCATTTTTACCCTGTATACGAATATAAAATTTGTTTGAAGACTATATAACCATTGTTGAACTGATACCATGAAATATGATGCTGTTCATTACTTGTTGAATAATGTTTTAGCAATGCATGTGTTATATTATAAATTTATCAATATTGTAGGCAAAATATATATATAAATTTAGCAGATGACAAATGCCCTTAAAAGCAAGTCATGTAGAAATTAAAGAAAA
Source organism: Tegillarca granosa (assembly GCA_029721355.1). Lineage (NCBI taxonomy): Eukaryota > Metazoa > Mollusca > Bivalvia > Arcoida > Arcidae > Tegillarca > Tegillarca granosa. The sequence goes on from CM056603.1 coordinate 32,650,329, forward strand.
TATTGAAAATATTCATTATATCTATTTAAAAAATGCATAAATGATACTGGTAATCCGAAGATATTCTTGAATATTGAGGTTTCATTTTTTTTTGAGAACAACAATTATTGTAAAAAACCAATTCTGTATTCTCTTATATACCAATATATTCACTAGTTATTCTAATCCCTACGCCTTTACACCTAGATATCGGTGTGACATGTAATATATTTTACATAAGATTTAAATTTAGAGTGTCAGTTTGCAATAAAAATCAAACATTTAATGTTGGGAAACAGAATTTTATGATCGCCTTATATAAAAATAATACAAGAATAATTCATATAAAAAATTTAAATCTCTAAAACATATTGATGTAAGTTTTAATGTCATTTTCAAGCAATTTATAATACGAACGCACTTGAGCAGTTGATAAAAAATATGATGATGTTTACCAGTTTGAATGATTTTTAGTATGCATGCTCCTAATAAATCATCTTATTTCCAACGATTTGGTAATAACTTTAAAATCTGTCAGTCCTTTCTTTTTTATAAAGGAAAAAAATTAAAGTTAAAATACACCAATAGTAACCTTTTGGATAATTAACGTGACAACAATTTTCCCTGTTATTTTAGAAAAGTAAAATTAGGCTGCAGATATGTTTGGCAACTGTCAACGCAAATAAGATACACACAAACAATTCAAGTAATAAAGAGAAACAATGAAATCGGACAATGTCATATTCAGACCGAAAAAAATAAAACTCTCGAGCTTTGACGGGTACTGATGCTAATATAGTGATCATGGGGGTCTTACTATCCTATTTATTTTACAGGTAGTTGTGAATTGATACTCTACTGTAAGATCTATTATTTTTTTTTGTATATTTTGAAGATTCTTTGAATATTGGGTACTTTGTTATTCATAATGTTTAGAAAGTATGTTATTCAGGACAGCTCAACACAACTTCAAAATCAAAAATATTACATTTAGAATTTATGCTTGTCTAAATATAAGTTGCAATTACTAAGATTAATTGTTATGAGTAACTCATTAAGCTGTAGGTAATAACTTACGCAATTTTAGATACACAATTTAAATATTAAACTTGTTTTAATATATAGTAATCATGTAAGAGCACAGTTTGCGTGTTTTTTTATACCTAAAGCATTCATGTGAAAAATAGATCCCTTGTTTGCCTGATAATTTAACCAGCGTGAGGTGTAATATATTTGATTTTAGATTAATTTTTATGATATCAGTTTTATAAAAAAAAAAAATCTTACATTAAATATTGTAATAAAATTGTCATTAATATGAAAGAAAATTTCAGGGATATTTAATTAAAACTTTTGAACTCTGAAAAATATATTTTCTCCATTCAATATTATGCAGTTTTATGAAAAAGATAGTAAAGAAACAATATAAATTATTATAAACCTGCTTTATAGAACACGATGAAGTTTACGTTAGTAAACACATTAAACACATTAAACTATGAATTAGAATAAATACAAAATTTTGTATAGTTATATGTAACAGGTATCTTTTGTCTTTTATTTGGTCCATGGGTTTTTGTCCAATTATTCTTCTCATTATTCTCAATGCTTTTTGATTTAATTAGTTGTCTGTTCAGTTTTATTTTTTAATTTTACGATTCCTAAAGTTATTATCGAATCCTTTAACACTTTCTGTCATTTTGCTATTGTTTCTAGTTGACAAATTAAGTATGAGCATTTATCTACATTTGTCTACACGTTTCTAAATATTTAACACAAAGTTTGGTCACATATCTGCATAAACATAACTGAAATTTAATAAACATTTAACTTATTTTCATTTTCCAAATGTTTCAACATTTTTTGCTTAAGAGTGTGTTATATTTCTTACGATAATGTTATACTTATCTAACAACTTGTTTTCTGAGTCAGGAAAAGACTTAAAAACTTTTTTGACATAGTACCTTAGCAACTGAGGAATATTTTATTTAGATTTTGATATTAAAATATCTATATAATATTTACATAAACACATTAAGAATGACGTTTTCTTTCTCGATATGATTATTTTAGCAATTTCTAAAGTATCTAGTTCAGAATTCATGTTGTTTTCTCACTATATATGTTTGTCATACTGATTTTACAAAGAATTTTTCTGGACGATCGATCATACTAAGCGTTGAAAATGAATGTGGTGCAAACTATATATATTGTAAAGTTGTTGTTTAGACGTACGTAGTTATAAAAAAATTGTACTGTAAATATTTCAGGGTGGAAATCAAACTGCTACATAACTTTTAACGGGTAGGTGATTCAATTAATGATTGAATTAAATCACCCAATTTTTCAATCGAAAAGTAACATAATTTTAATAACTTGTTTAATTATATTTTACAGGATTTTGGCTTTCTTTTATCCAGGTGTAAAATCATATTAGATAACTTTTAAATAGAACTGTTAAATAAAACGATATTGCTGTTGTATATATATATATATATAAGTTAGTTTAGTTGCAAGGGTCTTTTGGACCTTAACATAAAAATTAAAAGTAAAGTCATTAAAGCACTATTGCTAAAATTTTAATGATTAAAACTAATTTCTTTTTATCGAATTCGTCTTTTTCATTTTGCCTTTTATAACTGGTCCTTGATGTTTAGGTTGATTAAAAGGTTAGTTTTGAAAACAGATAATTTAACTATAACATAACATCTATAATCGCTAAATCCCTTCAAAGGTTGGGTTGAAACAAAAACTGTAATATTTAAAATTGGTTAAAGCATGTTATCCATGAGAATGGAATAACTATATTTTTTCTATCATGTTATATAATTATCTTGAATTTTGATTTATGTACATTTTAATTAATTCTGTTATTTACTTTGCTGTAAATATTTATACTTTTATTGATTATCTGTCTCCGTTAACAAAAATGGAAATTAGCATTAATTAATATTGATTTTAAAGGTACCCAAGGCTGTTCAGAATAGAATTGTTATATTGCTATTATGTAAACCATTGTTAGGCACGATCAATGAAAATCAAGTAATTGCAGTGTATTTCTAAACTTTAATTTCTAAACCTGTTCGTAAAAGGGACTGATTTTAAAACATGATGAATGGTAGGAGCCTTACGAAACGCCCAGTCACTATTCTTGAGCTATTTTTTTATTATTTCCCAAGTTTTTCAAGGGTCCACAGATACATATTCCGCCCTATGTTTTGTTATAGCATATCCTTGACATTTGCAGTTATTTTACATTACATTACATTTTATTCACAATGTTTTATGTTTTCAGATTTCATTTCTTAGAGTTCTATTGATATAAGAGTTTATTATCAATCAAAAGACTATTACAATATTAATTCATAAGAAAGATAAAGTTATCTAAACCCGAGAATATGTTTCATTCTTTTTATCCTTAATGTACAACCTTTGGTTTAATATCCCGCTACTTTTCATTTGTTTGTTTTTCCCGCTACTTTTCACTTGTTTGTTTTTCTACACAAGTATGAAACAACTAAGTTAAGATGATAAAAAACCAACATAACGTAGAAATTGCGGAAAACTCGTTTCGTAAAAAATCTGTTACCGAAAAGCATCCTTAAAAAGTTTATTGGTTTTTACCAGTATTGCAATCCATGTCAGGTCTTGACAATGATATTAATGATAAAATGCTTTTATTGACGTGTCTCAAGATACTCATTAATTTGCAAGACATTTTTATTTCAATAAATTATGGTATTGAAAATATTTCCTTTGAATGACACTATAAAGTTATTACGTCATAATGTTTCCATAAAAAACATTAGTTCTACATAAACTGTAAATATATAAAACAAATACCAGTTAAATTTTGATGTGCCAGATATGCACATTTCGGAAATTCATTCCTCATAATGATATCATGTGATACCTGTAAGAAATACATTGACCTTAAATATTTTGCTAATAAACTAATAAGGAAAAAAAAAGTTATTCCAAGGATCATTAAAACATAAAAATAAGATTTAAATAAATTTCGACCACAAACGCCTTTGAAGCACTTATATTAAATGGGGAATGGTTTTCAGTTTTATTTTGTTATCCGCTTAATACGGGTAAAATGGCCACCACAAAAAGTTCTCGGTCTTGATGATGTATTGTTTTGCGATAATATATATTAAAGCCGTTGTTAAACTTTCAGCTTACTTACAGGTCGATAGTTAACATTATTGACTAGGTCGATATATAAAACGTTATTCTATTGTTAATCCAGTAAATGATATTAACTTTAAATAATAGAGCCTGAATTATTGAACAGGTTTTATTCTTCTGCCGCTTGTCTTAAATAAATCAGAGTTTGAAAATGAGTCTTCAAATAGAACGGTTAGTAAATTGAGCATTTCAAGTTAAATATCTGGTTGGTGGCGTATAACCGTACACACGCCACATTGATTTGGACATTTCAAATAGGTAACATGGTTAGTTTAATAGAATCATTGTGTTTGTCTGTGTGAGACACGTTCCAGTATGTAGAGGATATGTATAGTGGAGTATCATTATAAACTGTTTAATATTCAAAATGGGAACACGACCTAGGAGAAAGAATCGGAAAAAGAAAAAGCTTAAGGTACCGCAGTTCCTATAATTAAATTTAACCTTTATTAGTTTTTAAAATTTATCAACATATATTGTTTTATATACATTTTTTTCGCTGTTTTGGAATTCTTAATGATGTTTGTGTAAACCGTTTGGTTTGATAAAAAAGCAATTCTTTAAACTTATTGTTATTATTTATTGTTATATTATTATTATTAATTTTTTTCTTGCATTATCAATTTCCGTTAAATTGAAGTAAAGTTTGCTGGTAAATTACATTTTAATATAGTTTATCAAACAGAATATTATTTGAGATATATATATATTTTTTACAATTTTCAACTAAAAGGACATGTTCATTTTGTTTTTAATTATTTTCTGAAGATTCGTGAAATAACAAAAAATAAATAGATAAATAAATAAATGTAATTAAACCTAATTAAGTAGACGTTTTATAATTTTTTTCCATTTGGATCGTTGTTTAATCTTATATACTCAAAAATAAACTTGATGGTAAAAATTAAAGTGATTTTAGTTGTTCACTAAATAAATGTGAAGACTCCCCCTTTCTTAAAAGAGTTACTAGGTACATTAAAGCATAAATCATTTTAAAAATTCTAAAAATAGAAATCTAGTTTGGGTGGACACAATTCCCGACATTTATATTGAAGTGTTAGTTGAGAAAAAATTAAAATAAATTATAATCTTGCTAAGACAGTAGAGTTTTTATGTCCCATATTTATGGAGACACTTAACGAATATTTGATAAAACGGAAGAGTATTTGATAAGATTGTAACGTACCAGTGTGTAACAAAGTACAATGAATGTTTGATTTAGGGGTATATTTTATAGTTCAATGTGATCTTATTAATCGGTGTGGATCATCAGATTTTAAAGCATTATGAAATGAGTTAAATGTATTATATATCTAAACCCTACACGTATTCAACACATTACCATTTGAATCATACGCTTCATTGACAGAAAGACGATATGTTTTTAATTAAAGTGTCAGAGGTTATGAAAAAATGGTAGACATTATGGCCTTTGTTATATAAAACGCATATATTTTAAAATGGTCATGATATTTCTTTTTTTTAATATTATCATTTTTATTATTACTATTTTACTGCTTAATTAGTGGTGAATTTGATTCTATATTTTTTTAAAAAAATAATCTATCGAAACTCTTGTTTATTTATTGTCATTTAATTGAAAAGATTCAATAAACTAGTTATGTCCAAATGGGGTCCATAGGTTAAAATGGTTTGTTATTATGTGATAAAGGCACTTTGGCAAATCAGTTGTGTAATATGGAAGGGGCATAATATCATCTACCCTTATTATTAATTTACCATTTTGGTGTAAAAACATTTTATTGTGTTTATTACAGAAAAGACGTGAATATCAGGTATTTACAAATTTCAAAATTTATTCTTCGTTTGGGAATGTATAAGGTTTATATCTTCATGTGATCGGTTTTCTTTCGGTGGTGAAGGAATTATCTTTTTATCTTGGGTTTTACAATTCACTATTTTAACAAATCCATTATATATTTAATAACTGGCTTAAAACATTTTATCTTGTTACTTAAATATGCATGTCATCTGATACGATTAAATTCTTTGTATTTGGCATAAATATATATCAGTGTAGTTTTTGGGAATGTTCATGTAATTTTTGAACTTTGGATTCATTAATTTCCAACTGTTTGACTTGTTTTTATATCAAATTTTTCGGCATCTTGTGTTGCTGATGAAGTGCACATATTGCACATCAAAATGTAGCTGGTATTTTGTTAAATATTTAGATTCGTTTGTATGTTACACCCTTATATATATTAAACTTTGTTAAAGATAAGACATTTGATAAAAAAAGCTTAAATGAGAAATCTTAATCAAAATTGTAAACGAAGTTAAAATATAATTTAAGAGCAAAACCGAAGATTTTTTAACAACTTTTTAAAGAAAATTAAAATCACTCTTTCATATCTAGTTGTCGGAAATAATTTTTAATGTTGGTGACAGGGAGTTTTGTGCTTCTTTTTTCTTTAAGCAGTATTAAACAATTCAATTCTTACTGTACTATCCTATACATACAACTCATTCAGGTGGTATAATATGCATTACTATTGTAAGCTAGGACTGGTAGCTTTGGATATGGCGCAATCTCTAAAATTATCTTTGAATTAACCAAAATTATTTGAAATAATAAAACACTGATCATACTTATTTTCCATTAAAATGCTTTAATGTGCTTCTCGCTGAGAATTGTTCCAGACAATGGCGAGATAAAACAAATATAACAAAGCAATATACACAAAATGTTTCATGAGCTTATGTTATTAACATTCCTGTTTAAATTTATTTTTAAATGCAGTTTTTCTCTACATAAGAGAATCACTGTCATAAAAATGGTTCCATTGGAACAAAACTGTTGCAAAATCATGATTTTCATGCTATAAAGATTACTTTTAAGGTTTGTATCTTTTAAATGTCCTCACTGTTACTACATCTTTACCAATGGCTTCCAATGTCTACAAATACAAAATAAGAGTTGGTTGAGTAAAATTTTGTCAGTAAAAATCGCCTCCAATTTGACTGGAAACTTCAAAGCATAATCAAAACAGTGGTGTTACATATTTCATTTGTTACATCGACTATGGCATAAATATTATGTTTTGTCCCTTTCTTTCAAATAAACAAATTACTTTACTTTAGATTCATTATTTTCAACTGTTTGGCTCATGTGTTTTATCTATCAAACTTTTCGGTCTTAGTGTTACTGATGAGGAATGAATTTCCGAAATGTGCACATCTGGCACATCAAAATTTAACTGGTATTTGTATTGTATTTATTGAGTATTATAGAAAACATTCTACTGTGTTGTTTTTTTGTTTTTTTTGGAACATTAGCTGGGGCAATACGTTCAGCTAAAAATATATAGGTAGTATGTTTTTTAACAAAACTTGATCCATTCTACTGATTTATATAAATTTTTGGTAAAGTTAAATCTGTTTATATAGACAAACAGTGGGAAACAAATCATTGACGTTACAAACAGATAGTCTTTATTCAGAGGTTATATTTATGAAAGTTTGAAGAAAGGGTACCGTACATTTTTACACACAAATGGTCTTCCTAAAAAGGTAATTTTTTTAGCAGGTTTTTGATGTAGTTTTAAATAGAAAATGGAACTAATTTCGGGTATACAAATTAAGAATAAGTTAAAAGATACAATTTAATTTTTTAAGATTTATTATCAGACAAAAACTCTGATATATAAACTCTAATTTTAAATCAGACGATATATGGCTTTGTAAATAAGCATAAGGGGGTATTATACAATACATAGATTTATTACGAGAAAGAAATTTACTGTATAACGAGTCTTTGCAAACATTTTCCCTCTCGTTCAAATATCCTTTTTTTCCGCTAAGTTTGTCACATTTTGTTTAAAAGTGCACTAAGACACAAATTAGTATTCAATGAGTAAGAAAATCCAAAATATGATTGGTTGACCAGGACTATATTTTCATAATGTAAGCTTAAATTTTTTTTTTTTTTTTTTGCCTGACTATGTCCATGTAATTTGTCACGATTGAATCTTAAATGTAGATAAATCTTTAAGAAGACGATTGCTTGGAGAAATGTTTGATGAACTAAAAACATAGCTTATAATGAAAATCTGTAAGTTCATTATTTCCCGTTTGCTTTAAGATAATCATCTTGTCTGTCACTATGAAATATTCAGCATGCATTCAATATCGAACAAGCGGCTCGACGTTCAAAAGCGTTCAAATTGAGCAGTATTAAGAATTACTAGTATTATAATGCCTTGAAACTTTTCTCAACCCATTCATATCATTAATGGCAAATAAGACAAACACGGTTCTAAAGAAGTGTCTCATTTAACAAAAAAATGATTACCATTTGGCTCATCTGGCAAACATTTGTTGTTACTTACAATTGATTGCATGAAAATGGTTGAGGTAGACTAGATAAAATGTTTAGTTGTTTGCGATAAACTATATTTTAGTTGCGGTCGTCTAGCCTATCAAAATATTATTTTTTTATATTAGTCGATTTTCAATTCTTTCATTTCAAGCTATGGTATATTCTGTTTATACACATTGTATTGTTGTTCAACCTCTCAAATCTTCGTTTGTAAATCGAACAGCCTGATCGGGTTTATATTTTTTAGAATAAAATGCAAGAATTTTGTTTTAATTATAACATATACTAACCACTGTCATTGTATCATCGTCCACTCTTCTTCTGGTCACTTTTGAGTCCGCTTCGTTTTCCTTTGTTGCTCTCTGATAATGTACCAAATCTCCATCTTCAACCTCAAACGTGGACTTCAGTCCAAGAGAAAGAACAAATAATATAATGATAATAGGGAAAAGTTTGGCTGCCTTTTTTCAGATAAACAGGACGCGTTTAGTAAAATCTGAAAATACATTTCACTTTTTTCAGAGCTGACGAGGACTATAATTATTCAAAAAGTGTTAACTTCACAGTTAAACAAATGACACTAAAATGACAATTACAAGCGACAAGGAAAAATTATGATAAAATTTGCTATTGATTAAAGTGGATAATTGTCTACCTGTCTGATCATTAACTTAAAATGCTCAGTGAGAAAGTGTTCAGTATTTCCTATATCAAAGAAGCTCATTTACTTGACGTGACCTTGTAGCATATTTTTTTAAAAATCAAAATAATCTACAAACATCACCGTCTCTTCCTGACAACAATTGTAAAACCTATGCAGGTTTGTAAGAACTGAAGTTATTGTAAACATACTCTACACTGTCTTCCGTCACCCGTTGTTTCATCAAACTCCTCGCCAAGTTTAAATTTTAGATGTATATTTTTAAACGTTGATAAGAGATGCAATTCCCAGTTATCCCCGTCTTGTTTGATTTCTTCATAAACCGTTAATGAGTTACCTACTTTCCTTAAAACAAAATTAACACCTGCAAAACAACAAAGTGATACTTTAATATGCCTTAGTTACTAAAATTATACCTTCGAATGTCTTACATTTCAATTGCAACTATTTTTTTGCTTCTCCTACTTTATGCTGCCGTTTCATTTATATGTATCCCCCTTGGTTGCATTAGGTTTTGCCAACTTTGCAAGATTTTTTCTTCCGTTTTAAATTTCTTTTCTGACATTAAAACACACACACACACACACACACACACACACACACACACACATATTATTTACTACCATAAATTTCCTATTATACAGGAGCATTATCTCTTCTGGTTTAATTGTCATAGTTATATTTAAAAAAAACAAACAAACAAGATGCGCTATACAGAATTTTAATTTAATGTTAGAATTTTACGATTAAAAAAAAGAGTCTGAGCAGGGATTGGTCAAGATGTTTCTGGTAACATAAGTGCTTACCGACTGCTTTCATATATTCATCCCATTTGTCATCACTTTTATCAAGCTTCCAGTATCCCAGAACACTAGCCATACTTTAGAGATTCTTCAAAAACAAAAAGAAAACAATATCAAATCAGTTATCAGTTTATTTTAAAATAGCATATATCAGTCGTTTCCATACATAGTGGTTCCTTCTCAAATTTTTCGTTATCGAAAGCAAAGTTTCTTTTAAGGAAACTTTAAAAATGATAAAGATTTTCTGTGTGACTGCCATGAGAAAAAGAGTTAATGCTTCTACTTCAAAACTATCTGGGATGATAAAGGGCTGTAGAGAAATGGTAGTCATTACTGTCAAGCTTAACACACACACACACACACACACACACACACACACACACACACCATTAAAATTTCCTTGTGGATTTCCTTTGTCGATTGTTGATAAATAGTTTTTTAAATAAATATATTTACATTATTTTGTGTTGCAGACATGTGCATGCCGTGCACGTTTTCATCCAATCACAGTTGGCGTTATAAGAAGGGATAAGGTATAAAGTTCATCTGCGCATGATCAATACCAAACGCTAAATTAACCCCGAGTTAATAGATGTGTTACATCAATGTCAATTAACAAAATGCTTATAATTTTCAAAAACGTTTTTGTTTATAGAAAAGAGTCGAGTTAGTCAGGGTAAGTTTCATAAAACCAAATGTTTCTGGAGGAACCAGTTATACACTTAGTCCAAATAACCCAGTATTAACCAGTTATGCGAAAGTATTATCACCTAATCATGTTGTATATCTATGTCGTATATTAATTATAATAACTGTCTGTAAAATATTGTAATAACAATTGGAACAGGTTGATTGACAATAAATATTCATATACATTGTGAACAACATTTAATATGGATAATTTGTATCGTCGGAATAATCTACTCCTGCTTGTATGCATTTTGAAATAATCTAATATTGCTTTTTTTTTTTTTCTTTTTTTTAAAAAAAAAAAAAAAAAAAAAAAAAAAAAAAAAAAAAAAAAAAAAAAAAAAAACAGTATTAAAACTTATCATCAAAAATTGATATGAAAAATTTGTCTTTTCTAAAATGTTTAAGTTAATGTCGGATCTTGTTCACGTGTTCTCACATGCTCAAGGTTCAGTTGATTTATTTACATATGACGTTTTGCAGTTGTTCTAGTTTGTATTTGAATTTGTATATAGATTAAGACGTCCAAAATTAGCAATGCGCGAATGTACGTTTCTTGGTTGAAATAAAAAATTTATGTAGATAGTACGGTGTTTAATGAAGCAATTTTTTTAATTAAAGAAAGATCAATATTGGTTAACGCTATATATAAAAGCAGAGAGAAGTTCCGGAGATTGGGGGCTTTAAGGAGTTGTTTGGATGCACATATGCTCTGTTGCTTTGTTTAATTACCTGTTTATTTTTTAACTTTCCTCTATGATCTCAATATGCAAATGCGCGAAAGTTTGTGTACAAAATTTAACTGGATGGATTGTAAATTCCTTATCCTCATATTTATAATTTAACCCATTGTTTTTACAAAATTGATTTAGACCATGCATCAACATTGCCTATAATTAAAATGTTTACTTGTACTCGTGGTTAGTGAGAATGTTCAAAAGGACTATATTATCTTATCTTGAGTACAATACTGAGATAAGAAATAGTGCAGAATTGACTGATAAGAAAAACAGTTTAAATCCTTTAGATACATATATAGTGGGTTCTAAGGTTAAAAAACCCACCACTATCTGTGAAAGAATCATGATTGAAAAACCCGTAGGAAGACAAATTAAATATTTCACTACTTTAAAATGATTTTAGAATACTTTGGAATAGTTGTTAAAATATAATAAAGCTTTTTGTTATGGAAACAATGAAAATAACGTCTCGCTATCATTGATTCCTGTTCCATAATGATTTGCACCCGTTATTTATACCATAAATCATTGTCATTTTTTTTTTTTTTTTGCAATGTTGATTCAACGTGTTTGTTTTGGAAATCTTGGTAACAATATCTCGATTACATTGAATATCGTCACTACGTAATGTCATATCCTTTGCTTTGCTGTCGTAAATTTCTTGTTAGCATTCTGTGTTTATGTTGTGACATATAATATATCATGTCTGATTAGTTTTATAATGTTTTTATCGATCTAACAGTGATATTGAATATACTTCAAACGTAACACAATCGATCAGAAAATAATTACATCCTACAATTAAACTTAGCATAATTTAACCTTAAAGAACGTTTGTTCAAATTATTAGACACATTATGCATGACGACATGCCGTCTCTCTCTCTCTCTCTCTCTCTCTCTCTCTCTCTCTCTCTCTCTCTCATTTTTTGTATTTATGTTATGATACTAATTATTATTATTTTATTATTATTATTTTTATAATAAGAGCCACATGTCTGAGATATTTTCTGATTTTTTTAGTTTTTAAAACTACCATAAACTGTATAATTTTATTGACACGAGTTCAAACGGGCTAATTATGAATCAAGTTTACATACTAAGGATTTTTCCGTGTTGATGTCTTTCTGAAGAAAAAATCTTACAAAGTTAGCAAAACCTTCATTTAATGATTATTTGATACTTTTTTAACTGTGTATGAAATGATTTATAAATTCTGTTATCTGCTGCAAAAATCTTTAATTTGGGATGGACCTTGTTGTTTTCTTTTGTAGAATGCAACAAAATGAAAACTTATTCGATTCTGTGGATTTCTGAATTGTTGTTGTATCATACTAGATTAACCGGAAATGACAAAGAAATTTTTGTCTTGTGCCAAAAATTGTATGACCTTTGACATCTTAGAAGAAAAGGGAACAACAAGATTATTTAAAGCCCTGGTGTGAAGTACGGTTCGCCTCGTTTGCTTGACTGATTTGATAGTGGACAGGGCCGGGTGTTTTTATCTGAAATATTGCTGCCCGGCTTTATTGTATTTGAAGCCTGATCTGTATGTTACTATATTTTCATTTGCTGTTTTTGATATAAATATGCAGCAGCTATTGAGTTGTAATAAATTATGTATCTTTGCAAAAACAAGGGAACGTCAAAATTGTACATAACTAAAAGCATTAAGAGCAATTTTTAGATGGTGGTAAAATTAATTAACAAAATGTCTCTTACCTGTATAAATGCGATTTTCAGGTACATACACACTGTCCTAAAATGAACTACTCATGCTATAAATTGCTGATTAGTGTGTGTTATGTACCTTACACCCAATACGGACTTTGCATTTCTGCTGGACATGTCTATCTCCGATACATTATCACCTCATGATTAATAAATGTTAAACAGAAATAATCATCAACTTTATTTCTATTTTTACATTTTAATCATGTTTAAAGTATAAGTATAAATATTGTACCTTATAATAAATCAACGTATCATATATAAAAAGAAAAGATTCTGAAAATCTAGCTTAGAAGATCATTTAACGAAAATTTCGATAAAACCAACTATCATCTCTAATTTGAGATACAGTCTTCAATGTGTCAGCAAATGTCCTTTACTCTCAAAATCTCATTCACAAAGTGAGCTATAATATTTTATATAAGATTTGCAAAGTTCTTAGGTCTAAAAGAAATTATATATATATATATATATATATATATATATATATATATATATATATATATATATATATATATATATATATATATATATATATATATTTAAAAGTTACATATGAATATACAAAGAACCAAAAGTTCCTTCTAGGACACTTTCTAAACAAGCCTCTCCTATAGCTCCAGAATTCCTTATGCGAAAGTTTTTCCATAAAGCTGATAATATTCATCATCTTTTACATCATTGATGAACAGTTTTACAAGTTGTCTCATTATGTGTTTATCTTTTGATGTCTTGTACTTTTTGTTTGTTGTATCACTTACTGGAGTCTGTTGTGGTTTTAGCTCCGTTGGCTAAACGTTTTTCTTCTATTTTAAAACTACTAAAATAAATATTACATAAAAAATGGAAATAAACCATTAAAAAAAGGTCATGAACCATTCTCCAGATCGAATGGAGATTTTCATTTAACCAATGAGTTGTCGCCCTTTGCCATGGAATGATTGGCCTTAAAAATCCAGGTAAAAATAGCACTAATGCTAACTATCTATATCTATATGGTTTATAACTAAATTCGTTTTATGTCTTTGAAAATATAACACTTAGATAACATGTAAAAGCTGCACAGAATCAATAAACAAATATACTGTTTTATAGCATATCAGTTCATATTACATTAATTAATAATGCAGATTATTGAAATGAACTCCATTAACGAAAATCATTCAGAAACTCATATATATTGTACGATTTTACTCTTAATGATTGTATTAAATGATAATGTACGAACATTAACGAGAATTGTCCAATTTCATGTTTAAAGAATTTACACCGGAAGGTCTTGTGAATTACCATGATAAGTATTTGTTAATACCAGTATTTATTGTCGGGTTTAATATACTGGTTTCTATGGTAACAATATATAAATGTTTGTGTATACCTGCCTGAATCTGATAAAATATACAACTCGTTCTGAACACATGTAGGATGACTGTTATCTGTTGTAATTTCTAACACCATGCATTAGACGGATGTGTTTAAATGTTGTGTTTCGTGACTATAAAAAGCAGGAAAATCTAAAATTTAAAAATTTAGAAGGACAATTAAGTTCTAAAGACTGAAAATCAAGAACAAAGAACTCAGGTAATGTTTGTATTGATTATGGACATTTTGTTTTTTGTTAGTGAACTCGAAACGGAATCATTTTTTCCTGTATTTTCTTGGAACATGCTACTTCTGCCACGGAAGTCTTCTATTAACCGAGTCACCCGTGGCTATGGTTACATAAACTAACGTGTTTATTAACTCTCTCTCTAATTGTCTCTCAATGTAAGTTCCTGAATAATTTTTATTTCAGCTCTATCAGCATCAGTTCATTCATCGAGTGAATTGTTTTCCCGACAGCCAATAATATTCAAGATATTTTCTTAATCATAGTATAAACGTCGACAAGATACATTTCTATCGTAAATTACCAATATTTGTTTAAACAAACCAAACAAAAAAGTTTGTTATGTGAAATATTTGTGAAGAAGAATGACTTCCATCATTGTATTTGATAGATATAAGAGGGTGATACTTAGCGTGTTGAGAAATGTCAATCATGTTCAATGTTCAATTGTCTACATTGATATCTTGCTCAAAGATTGATTTGAAACAGAAACATGTTTTCAAGGTTTAATTTATAAATTTAAATTACAGTCATATAATTAAAATAAAAAAAAAAAAAAAAAAAAAAAAAATGCAATACATAAATTACTCTTTCGTCAAGCTTAGTCCTTCGTTTTTTATCTACAAACCAAAATTAAGTATCAAACTTTTGATTTAAAGTTTTAATTTAAAAATAAAATTTAAAAAAATTCCCGATCGATTTATTCGATCAAGGTAAATTTTCAGACAGACAAGACACAATGTACCGAATTTAACATTCTGGTGTTGTTCCGAATGATAATACGAAGTTCAGGAGGTGTTAAAAAAAGCAAGTGTCCTTCATCAATTGATTAGTAATGATCTATCATTCAACAGTATTGAATTGCTTGAGTGTAAGTTCGTTGAGTGAACTGAGTTTAACACGTTGGTTTAAAATCGTTGTTCTTCGACATGGATTATTATACAAAATGCCCTTATATTTTCAGAAATTGTATCACCAACAGCAGCAACAGCAACAACTACCTCAACCAATAGAAAATGGAACACAGCTATACCGCAGCCAATTAGCAGCAAGTCTTAAAGCTTTTAAACCAAAAGTTTGGCCGCCATTAAATAATCAGGAATTAGAAACACATTTTCTTCGTTGTAAACCAATAAATTGTTCTACAAATGAAAGGTAAGTCATATGTTTTCTTTCTTTGAACTCGAACAAATCAACACGGGATGAAGGTCATTAATAAAGAAAGAACATGTCCGCCATTTTCTTTTTAAAGTATCTTATAGCCAACACCATAAAACTACTTCACTTTTTTAGACATTAAAATTTTTTTACACATTGAAAAAATATTTCATAATTAATTTTTGTAGTATATTTTTCAATTTTTTTCTTAAAGCTGCATTAAGTTTTCTAGGAAAAAAATTAAAACGGTGCTGATCCAATTTATGATGTTCCTAATGAACAATGTAACATTTGGTTTAACGATAAAAGCACAATAATTTCCCAGCGAGATGTAGCCTGTGGGATCTAATCTTAGAACATGGATACGTCATAAAAAACCCGGTCATTTAAACACAACTTACAAAACGGAGGAATCCGATAAATTAAACACAGAATTACCTTAAATTTGTCATTTGTGTCTTTTTAAATATATAGTACAAATAAGTGATACGTAACACCATTACAAATAAATTTTGATATTAATGACGGACAATTAATGCAATTTGTCATGTTTCACCTTCTATTCTTTGTAGTTCCCGTACATCCGTGCGCATGCTCTAAGCAAATAATAATCATCGTTAAACATTGACCAACCCGTTAGAGGATTCCATTTATTTACAGCTAATAGGAATAGAATTATAGAAAATGAATCTCACGGATCGTGATTGAAATTATCTATTTTTTAAAAGAAATATTTAAAAAAAATAATAATAATAATAATAATAATAATTTTAATAATAAATTTAAAAAAAAATATCCGAAAATTGAAAAAATAAATGCAGCTTTAAGAAAACTGAGAAAATAGATACATAAATGTTTTCTTAACTCTTTACAGATCACATATACGTGTGTTTTTTAACTACGTGTACATTTTAAAGAAAAGGGTTTATTTTTTGGATTTGTAAAATTGTCTTTAGACATTGGTTTAAAAATAGGAAGAATGGCTGGGACCCTTCTTACAACCAAACCCTTTGTCTCTAACACTTGCCTATTTGAACCTTTATAACACCAGAAGTCAGAATATGTGTTAGTCTATTTGTTTTTTTTTTTTTTTTTTTTTTTTAATTTTTTTTTTTTTTTTTTGATGCAGATTGCTTTCTCTTTCTTCTGCTTCTGCTACCCTTTTATAAAACACCGTCTCAATGACTCAGTGGTAGAGCGTCCGCCTCAAAAGCGGGAGGTCGTGGGTTTAATCCTGGCCGGGTAATACATAAGACTTAAAATTTGAGATTGAACGTTCTCGCCTGGTGCTCGCCCTTAAGAGAACAGAATATAGACTGGTTTATCCGGTGTGCGAGGATAATGGCCTGGGGAAATAGTATGCTTGCATGCGGCATATTGACTCTTTCAGCTAGCACCTTACCAAAAAAGTCGCCCTGAGTGCGCGCTAGTACACGGCAGGCCACAGTACACATTTGCACATTCAACGCCTACATCTTGAAACTTGTACCTAGAATAATCCGTGGAGAATAATAACTATGTTCTTGTCAAGAATGTCTGAAATATTGCTAATGCGACGTTGAACAACATTTTTTTTAAAAAAAACTTCAACAACACCTTTACAAATCATGTGACTTGTTTAACTTGTGTGACGTTATCTGTATACCATAAGTTCATTTCAACTACTAACTTTATTTATATTATCATTTCTTCCAAGTGTATATCTGTAAATTATTTAAACATATTCGGATTAAAAATGAGTTACAATAATGTAATACACAGCATGTAATCAAAACGACCAGGTGATGTTAAAAAAAACACGCTGATCAACTAGAAAACAACAATGGATATTGTTCTCAATAATCAATAAAATTGTGAACATGATCGATTTGAGATTGTAATTCTTATATCTTTTTATCGATACCGCCTACGTAGCACTGCAGACTACATTAGCTTCAAGATGATATCTTCTTTACATCCGGCCTATCGCAACCGGACTTAAATTTGTCTGTCTCTGCAGGTGACGTTGTCAATGGTAACGGTGATTTAAATAGCCGTTGTTATCAATAAATTCGTATCAACATGGCTTATTCTATTCATTTTTTTTCGATATTTACAACAAGAAATCCCGGAAATTTTTCGGTAAACTAAATAACAGATGTTTGTTCCTTTCTGTTTTCATACTTGGTTCTTGAGGAAAGTTTTTTGGTTGCCCTGTTTATATTTTACTAGCTATACAATTTCTATTCCAATTTAAAATAATGTGACAGGGCTTGACATTAACTTTTATACCTACCTGCCGGGCAAGTGCAACTGTAAAATTCACTTGCCCGCCTAAATTTTTTACTTGCCCTACATTGTTTTTTGCCCTTTGGTTTTCTTTCATTTCAGGTCTTAAAATCTCTAAGAAAAGACCGAGTTAATCCTGTTTTAATCATTTACAGAAGACTGAATCAATCTTGTTTTATAAAATCTTCATGATTGATGTTAACTTATTGTTTTGACTTTACTCACTGTAGTTTTAATTCAGAGTGTGATAAAAAAAAAACTTATGGATAGTTATACCATCTTTAGTTTTATAAAGAGATGTTTCTTAAAAAACGACAACATTGACTTGTTTTAATTCGACCATGTTTGCAGTTTCTATTGTCATTAATAGACGAAAACGTAATTCGGCGCTGTTTGGATTAAATTAAGTGATATAAATACAATAAACCAATCAAATATCTCGTTTTATACATGTTACGGTTATTTACGACAGGTTCCCGATTCAAACTCTTAGAGTCATAGAAAATATACAGAAGTATGGTGTGCACTTTAACATAAAAAATCGGGAAAAAAATCTCTCAGAATATTTATGTCAAAACGACAATTTTAATCATCTATGGTTAAAATTTTCACTTGCCCCGTCGGACAAGTTTAATCTGAAGTTTACTTGCCCGACCGTCAGTTTTACTTGCCCCGGGCAAGCGGACAACCGTTAACGTCGAGCCCTATGTGAAATGTACAAATAAAAACATCATTCATCGCCGTCATTTCTTCTGTCAAATTTTTTTGTCATAAAGGGTTAAGGCGATAAAATTATTGGGGCGTATAACAGAAGAAATGTATTTTGAAAGTTTAAATTACATTTGCTACAAGCGAAATGGCAAAGTTATCAAGGGAAATTGTGTTGACGTTTTACTGTAGCAGTCCTTTTTAGGTACCGCGATGGCCAAGTGGTTAAGGTGTTAGCTGTCAAATTCAGGGCGTATGACCTATGTTGGTTCGAATCCCTTCAAAACCGCAGGTGAAGAAAGTTATACTTCGTCGTAGGACTGAACTGACTGGCTAGGTACCTGGTGCGATGCGACATTGCAGTGTATGAACAGCGCTTTAAAGGTCGTCGTACACAAGATGCTTTATCCTTGAAATTAATCAAAATTGTCCCGTCACGGATAAAAAATTGCTGGTGTGACGTATAACAACATTCATCCAACCAACCTACAGACTCTGTCTTAACCTGTTCTATAGACTTATTTATTTACTGCGATTTGCAAACTTGGCATGAAGTTAAGATAGGCATTCATTTTCTTTAAATAATTTTTGCATAGCTACCTAGATCGCTTCTCTGTGGTTATCTAAATATTGATGTGAACATTTATAAAAGACATTGATGGTTTTTGTTTATTTATTTCAGCTCAGGTAAACAAACAAGCACATGTTCAAGATTAACAAGACCAAGATCAGTTCCAGCAACTTCATATCGCCCAGCAAGTAGTTTACGACGTTCAGCGACACCTACCGACGCAAAGCCTGGAAATTATGATACTTTAAATCCGCGTGTTTTAGGAAGTTTGATTGGTGACTCTAGACCTAAATCATCTTATGGGGACCGTGTCCCGTCTCCTGATGATTGTGATGAAAAACAGAAAGCAAAAGATGATGACGTCAGCACAAGTGGAATTGACAGTATACGAACAGACGATGATAGTTCGAGTAGCACAAGTTCTGATGACGAGGACAGTGATTATGAACCTAGTCTAGATCGAAATAGATCAGCTCCATCGCTGAATTTAAGGCCCGAAAAACTGGATTCGTTATCAATTCCAGATTCTTCGAAGGGGTGGCGGAAGTTTGACTTTGATGCAGACGTTATCGATATTCCTCCGTATGAATTTCCTGTGGCTTTACCAGAGCCATTTAATGAGCTAGATTTACGGCAAATAACAAGGTTAAAATGGAACTGGCGTGATCAAACTAAAGCTAGACCAGAGGAAAGTATTGTTGAGGATATGCTTGATCGAATGTTGGATTTGGAACGTCTGCAAATGGAAACAGAAGATTGGGAAAATAAACGAACATCGCAAATTGCAATGAAAAGATGTCAGAAACGAATCGCTAGTGCAAAACCTAACCGTGATAAACGATGCTGTAATAGATGTTTACAACCAGCTTGTACGGGAGACTGTCCAGAGAAAAATGTGCAATCTGAAATCTGTGATTTTTGCAAACAAATATTTTGTGTAGGAACATGTAAGGAAACTAAATATGATCAGAAAATGCGCCAGATGCGTGTTGATGACGATAGATTTTCTGCTTCAAAAACAGTTTATCCCAAAGCTTGTAGATCTTGTCAAAGTAAGCATAATGCTAAATATATCAATGCTAACAATTTAGTGCTAGGAAGACCGAAATCTAGTAACGCCACCTATAGTCGTGGCCAAGCATCAGCAAAACCAAGGGACTTAAGAATGGGTTGTGAGACTCCAATTAATGACGATTTAGTTAAAGAGTTTGAAAAACTAGGGATAGAAGCTCAGGTTCCCAGTAGACCAAGCACGGGTAAACCACCTCCACGCCCTAGAAGCAGAAACTCTGTAATACCAGGAAAGACTTATTTTTCAAATCGCCGTGACTCAATATCAGACAATAGGAATACATCTCTTCAACGTAAAAAGACTAAATCCGTACGGTTAAAAAGACCAAAAACGGCTATATGATGATATTATAAGAATACTTTAATTTCATTCATTTAATTCCCCCATGTATCTAAACAATTACTGGCAGATGTGGCTTTAAATGGTATTGTTGTAATTAATAGTTTTACCTTCAACAGTTTAGTTCAAAGTTTATAGTTATGCAAAGATATAAGAGATAAAGGGGTTAGTTTATTTAATTGAGCGAGGTAAATGACTTCTTATTTTTTTTAAGCCAAGTAGTACATATACCTTGAAAACTCAATTATCTATTTTTTAATTTTTTATTTTAACAATCTAGTGAATTTGGTTACACAAAAAAATGCAATGAACTTAAATGTTCGCTTCTTTACAGGCAATAAAAATGCAACTTTTTGAACAACCCGTATATAAAGACCACACATCGGTAATAAAATAGCTTTATAGGCAGGTAGTCTTTATATAGATGTTCTTTTTGGATAAAAAATAAAGCAAGGCGATAATAAAGTCACTGCTCTTTATAAGCAGGTGGTCTTTATATGGAGATGGATATTTTATTAGGATTTTCTATACATACGTGGTTCTTTAATAAAGGTGGCTGTAATTACAGGTTTTACTGTATATAGACAGTTCAGTCTTATATAGAGGGGTCACTGTAACAATGAAAAGATATGTTACTGAAATCTGTGCTGGGGGAATTTTATTGATCTGATTTAGCAGTGTCCTACTCTATCAATATTTCATTACCAGAGTCTACTAGACATGTTTTTGCTTCCGGTTTCAGAACCATTAATTTAGTCGTCTGCCTGCAATAGGTCACGTGAATTTTTACTTCCGTTTTATTTAATTCTTGATGTTTTACAATCTAGCTGTGATAATGGCGTAATTGGTTCTATTTATATGTTGTAGCAAATCTGTTGAGTTTTACTAGAGAGAAAAAAAGTAAGAATAATTAGCAAAAAAAAAAAAAAAAAAAAAAAGAGTTTTCTCTTCTTCTTCTTTTAATCATCTTAAGAAGTACTTCAAAAAATCGTTTTAAGTTCCATAGCTTGTATCAAGTAGCTGAACGAATTTATTGGCGTTGCTGAAGATGAGCTGGTTGGTTTGAGGTATAATTCCTCTGTGCCACCATTAAATTCTTTAACTATTTTCCCCCGCAAAGTTCAAATGACTTACGCCAATGTCATTTTTCTTTTGATTTTTAGTCAAATTGTATAGACGGTACAAATAGAACTCTAGTTGCATATGATTTTCCGTCATATCAGCAATTTTACACTAATCCTCAGAGAGGTACTTTTATTAAGATTTACCTGTGTAAAAGATAAACATTGCAATCAATTATAACAGTACATGACCGACGGCAAAGAAAAACATGTCATATCCAGTCAGTCGATCAGATGTCTGAATTTTAAAATAGTCCTTGATTCATACTGAATTAGCAGTTGTATTTATGAATGGATACAGTGGTTTAAAATATTAGTCACATAATAAATTTTAACAATTATTCACTTAAAATTGTTCATGACAGTAAGTGTGTCAGAAAGCTTATACTTATATATTATACCGATTCGGTTAAAATGAATCAACGAGTGGTGTTTTACGCCCAATGAAAGATTTATCAGTTTATATCGAGGCGGTCAGGTCTTGGATGGCAGGGGAAACCCCCAGAACTAACCTTCAATACGGTTTGGTCATGGTTCTTCTATTAACTTGTTGGCTGGATCAAAGTATTTTAATTGCGAACTGAGTCTGTTTAAAACCCCCCACCAGGCCCCGATATATACAAGCTTGTGTTGTTAACAAACGTAGTATTAATGTGTAATTTATGTTTTCAACCAAAATACTTTGCTCAATAGTTTCAAAAGAGTAATGATTGATTTGTTCATATTTAATACAGTTTTGCGTCCTTGTCAAGATTTTACTGGCGTGAAGCTAGCCGGCAATTCCAGCCCGCAATTCTTATCAAAAACCGCCAGCCCACAATTCTATTTTTTTCAACAGAAAAAAACATTTCATTCACATTATCATTGAAATCAACAATATTACATCAATACAAAGTCCAGAAGCGGTAAATACCTTTTCAAAAAGACCACCTGTATATTAAGACCACAAGACTAATACTTCAACGCAAAAACGAAAAATAACGCCTCGGGCGTCAGACGCTTTTCCCCATCTAGGCCTTTCTGTCACAGATTCAGCTATCCAAGTAGAAGATTTCGTGAAAATTTCAAGAACCCTAGAGGGGTAGAACACTTCTAACAAGAGCTCAGAAGGCAGATACCCCCTCCCGAAAAATGAAATGACAGTAATAAAGGTAAGGGTTGAAGTAGCGTATCTGGCGTCAGACGCTTTTCCCTATCTAGGCCTTTCTGTCACAGATTCAGCTATCCACGTAGAAGATTTCGTAAAAATTTCAAGAACCCTAGAGGGGTAGAACAGTTCTAACAAGAGCTCAAGAGGCAGATACCCCCTCTCGAAAAATGAAATTTTGAATAAAGGTAAAGGTTGAAGAGGCGTATCTAGCGTCAGACGCTTTTCCCCATCTAGGCCTTTCTGTCACAGATTCAGCTATCCAAGTAGAAGATTTCGTGAAAATTTCAAGAACCCTAGAGGGGTAGAACAGTTCTAACAAGAGCTCAGAAGGCAGGTACCCCCTCCCGAAAAATGAAATGACAGTAATAAAAGTTAAGGTTGAAGTGGCGTATCTGGCGTCAGACGCTTTTCCCTATCTAGGCCTTTCTGTCACAGATTCAGCTATCCAAGTAGAAGATTTGGTGAAAATTTCAAGAACCCTAGAGGGGTAGAACAGTTCTAACAAAAGCTCAGGAGGCAGATACCCCCTCCCGAAAAATGAAATGACAGTAATAAATGTCCATTTTTGGTCATAATATTTATTTTCATGCATCCATATTTCAGTAATAAGAATATAGTGCACTAGTAAACCAATTCAGACTAACTCTTTTGTAAACCTCAGAAGCTCTCACCTTGGCAAAATTGCACAG
This sequence comes from Tegillarca granosa, assembly GCA_029721355.1. Lineage (NCBI taxonomy): Eukaryota > Metazoa > Mollusca > Bivalvia > Arcoida > Arcidae > Tegillarca > Tegillarca granosa. The sequence continues at coordinate 32,674,153 of CM056603.1, forward strand.
TGATATATATTTAAAAAAAAATATATATATATATATATATATATATATATATATATATATATATATTGAGCAGGGTCTATTAAGGCTCCCTGAGTTTTTTATGGACTACTTTTGACCGTCCCATATCCGGTCTTACCACAACTGAGGTTTGCTACCAAGAGCTAATCAAATTACTGAAAGTACTGAAATCACTTTATGGAATTAAGTAAGTTGCACAAAATAGGTAAATAATTGGAACAGTGTAGCAAAATATCTTTCACAAAAAGATCTTATTTAGTACGAAAAAATGTCTTAAAAATGGTCATGAACTTACTTATGGCCCTGTTCTATGTACACAAAACAATGCTTCAAAGCATTTAAAGTAAAAACTACATTGAAGTATGATCAAAATAAGAAAAAAGGACCAAATTAAGAAAAAAATTAGTGATGATTTCGACTGTTGAAAACTAGCCCCAAATAAGAACCTTAAAAATTCACTCAAAAATAAGAGTTAAAATCCACTGTACAACAGAGAAGAAACTTCTAAGAAGGAAAAGATAGGGTCATTTAAATATATGAAGATAGAAGTATTTTGTGTTATTAAGAAAAATGCCATATGAATATATTAGTATGCAAAACAAGTACATACGTGCTAGAAAGAATTTTTAAATAGTTATAAATTCTGACTCGCAGGAATGGAAGATGCAATTTTTCATTGTCTTGATAAATCAAGAAGCCGTTTTTGTTTGAAAATGTTGCATGATATGATTAAAATATACAAATAATTATTTCTCATTAAACTTTGATTAAAGAGTGTTCATTCTTTGTGGAAATTATCAAAACATGTATAAAAATTATTCATTGTTTTTCTTAATCTTTTGTGTTCATACAGGATCTGGCTTTTTTTTATTCTAAGCATTGACTTTGAGATACATATCAACATGTTACAGCAATCATTATGAAAATGACACATTTTACCACAACTGTCACTGAGAAAAGATTAGGAACCTTGCAAGCTGGCATTTAACTAGTTTGCATTCATGCTATGCTATGCTATGCTTTGTTGATTGTATTTAGCACTCTGATGTAAATAATTTCACTGTATGAAGGTAATCAGATAGGGAAATGGTAACGGAAACTGGAGTATTCATAGAAAAAATGGACATACAGCAGTCAGAAAAACAAAACAAATGGCAGGGGAACTAACTTTATAGATGTAAGGTACTGTGATTCGCAAGCTGGCACCTAAGACCACAAACCCAACACCAATTAAATAATGCCTAGGTGGTTAAGAGGCAGGTCTTGGAGGCGGGGTTGAGGTTCTGATGCTGGTTCAATTCCCGGCCAGGTCAAACATAAGACTTAAATTTGAGGCGAGAGTATTTACTTTTGACACATAATCAGAGTTATGTGAATGGCTGAAAAGCTAAAAATTACGATACACCCTTTTGAAGACCCAGATGACATTACCATGGTTTTCGTACCTCTGATTATATTTTTTGTCGCGCCATTCAATAGTTTATAAATTTTAAATCACATTTTCTTTAATTTGGATGTTTTCGGTTACGCGCTCTTCTATGTTTTAAGGTAAAATATGTTCAGTGTAACGAGAGCAGGATCCATATATTGTGGATCCATGTACTTTTAAAATAATCAATTTGATATGTATATTAATGTCATTGGTCAAAAGTGAAGGTCACAGATTCTTACTAAATTTGTATATATTGGTAAATAATCTGAATTACCTTAACATTTTGTAGCATTAATTTGACGGTCACGATAGAGGTTCAAAGGTCAATGTCACAAATTTGCAGGAAACTTAAAGACTACAATATTTTGAAAAGACGTGTATATTATATCCACTTTTAAAGAAGCCTAGCGGGATAAGGTCATTGGATTGTCCGTTTTTTAGCAAAGTAGACAATCGTTATTGCTTTTTGAGTAGTGTAACTTTAATGTTTTTGATTTCCCTAGGCTAAATCATGATACATGTATCACGGGGAGTTCCTAGTTCCTAGTTCACTACTTATCAATAAGCATATAAAGTAGTTTTTTCTAGAATCGATAATCGAAGTTGCATAAACTGAAGATTTTTGTAATCGTTTTCTTCTAATGATGGCACATAATATCAAAAGGAGCACAAACTGAATTTTGATATAGATGGGAAAACTGGTAAGTTTGTTCATGTCTGCACAGTTTCCATGGAATTTTAATGTGTAAGCATATATAACGATTGCATAATAACAGGTAATTCAGAAAAATACAATAAATTACAGAAGAAACTGTTCAAAACAACTCAAATTAAGGCCCGCATACATAAATTAGACAATTTTTTACCTTTTTTGCACATAAACTAACCTTTGACCTTAAACACTTAAAACTATTACAAATGACTTCATTCTGAATTTTATTCAAATCGCACTGATTTAAGCAACATGAAACAAGTTGAAATAAGTCTAAATAGTTAATGCTATGTTGTTTTCTTTTCTTCTTATGGTAACAGACTCAGTCGTGGAAATGTAAACCAAAATTGGCCAATTAAGCTCATTATCTAGTGTAATGCAAACATTTCTGCATTATTTGTATACCCAATTTAAATTTTCTCAATGAAGCAAACATTTTTGCAACAATACCGACAATTTTAAAATTCACTAAAAAGACCATTTTTGTAGAAAAAGATGGTCAACTAACCCTGAACAACATTAAATGATATATCCATCTGTATCCACAAATATTCCCGTTTTTTAAAGAATGGGTCTTCTTGCATTAATTTTTCATAAATTTTGGAAATGGTTCAACCATGCTAAAAATACAAGTGGTCCTGGCATAGGAAGTGCATGGTACAGCTCAAGTCCCTACGTGTGTCGTAAATATAATGCGATAGTCAATCAATTAAGCTAAATTGAAAAGCGAAATTCAGAACTTCTCACCTTGGTAAAATTGCAAAGTAATATCTACTAGTTAGTAAGTTGTAATTGATCTTTAAATAATTATCAAATAAATCTAGTCGCCTTGGGTTTTCAAAAAAAAAAATAAATAAAAATAAATAAATAAATAAATAAATAAATTAATAAAGAATAAAAAATTGACATAAAAAATATTCAAAGTTTAAATAAGCCTTTTTTGAATAATTCAAAATAATTTTTACTAAATCATAATAAATACAAGCATGGCAATTGTAGTGAATGGAATTTTAAGAAAATATTCGGACCAATGCGTCAGAAAAAGATTTCCACAACGAGCATATTGGAGCGAAAAAGCCAAGTTGGCCCTAATTTGCTCACCTGAGTTTAAATGTAACTGGTATGTTTTGATAATACCTGGTTAAGTTATAACATGTTGCCTCAGTAGAAGTGGTTTCAGATAACATTATTATGAATCCCCACCCAAAGGTGGGGAATCATATTGTTTTCGTTCTGTTTCTTCTTATTATTATTATTCTTCTTATTATTATTATAATTATAATTTTTTATTTTTCCTTAAAATTGTCCGGTGCAGAACTCGGAAACGGTATGATGGGTTTCGATGAAATTTGGTACCAACAATCTGCTATCTTGGTAGATATGGATAAATGATCAATTTTTTTTCTATCTCCACGGCTCAGCGGTCGGTGCGTGTAAATTGCGTAATTTAATACCAAACATCTTTCTGTCCAATACGTACAAAGAGAGATAACTCTTACAGAATCTTCTTCTTTCTTATTCAGTTTCTCAGATATATGAGCGCCCGATAAAAGTTAAGCACTAAACAAAAATTATTGAATGTTAATGAATTAGATGTTAATTAAGTGACTAACCTCTTTCTCACATACAGAATTTGTTCTTAATAAATTCTCAGTTACTATGTATTAAATTGTTAAAAATATCAGCACTGCCAAACAAGTTAAACGCATCATTCAATCTCCAACTTTTAAGCTGTTGAGATCCCCACCCCTAAAGTATATATTTTCTGGTTCCTAATGATAAAATGAAAAGAATGACACTAATCAAAGACACCTTAGGTCTCTTCCCCACTGAAGGGTAGGGCTGGGTGGTGCTAAGTTAATTTTAAACTTTTGAAATCCCCACCCCTAATTTATGTATTTTCTGGTTCCTTATGAAAAGTTGAATAGAGTGATATTAATAAAGGGCATCTAAGGTCATTTCCCACTGTGGGTAGTGCTATGTACATGTATAGCTTTTAAATAGTTAAAATCTCTTCCACTCATCTGTATATTTTCTTGTTCATTATGGACTTTTGAAAAGAGTGATAAAAACCTCCAGGAAATCATTTTCAAGAGAGGGTATGGGTGGGAAGCCAGAATTCTTAACACCCACCCTCAGTCAAGAAACACTATCTTATGGCATACTTGATTTCATTTCTTAAGGCAAGTTTACAGGATTAAATTCCTATTCAAAGAATTGTAAACAAATTCAATAGCATTATTACATGTTTTGATATGTATAATTGCTTTAATCTCTTTGTCAATTATCCATTAAATTAAATATGTAGGTTATGGCTACTTCACAGACATGACACACGTCAATCAAATTTGTTGGTTAAACACCTCACAGTTCGTGAAATAGATTTGCTATCAATCAAAGTTGAATACTTGTCCAATCAAAATACACCAGCTAATTGTAATTGCCAAATTAATGGATAGGGTCTATGTTAGAAGACAGAACGCATGATTCTGATCTATTGAACTTGTTAAATTTACATACATTTCCAATTATAAATTTAAACATGCAGATTCGGACTCCCGTGATCAATTGGTTTCTTTTAACAAAAAACGTTGTTGCAACAATGGGGTATGAGGGAATGAAAATATATATTAAAATGAATACTACTCGAATTATAATTGTACAATTCGATGTTAACTTTAAATTTACTTGTCTTCCGCCCTTTCTCTTAGTCAGCTTTCGATTACTAGTAATGGATACTATCGATCCATCTCGAGATCAGTCCATCAGCAGGTGTATATTTTAGACAATATATAGATTATGGATGGTGGGGAATCATACGTAACTGGTATCCCAGTTACAATCTCTAGTTTTTATTGTTTTGGTTTTTAGCTATATAGGTCGTTGTGACCTACTTTTGGTAGCCAAAGCGACCAGAAACACAAATGAGAATGGCAATGGTCTAAAGGTGCTTTTGACTTATATTAATGAATGTGACCATTAATGTCTAAGAAGAAGTCTTGATGGATGTATCGATGGATTGCAGAGTGTCTATCCATAACTAAAGCTCACATGAGCAATGTTCAGATCCGGATTTAAGACTTTACAGATTTGACAAATTAATTAAAATATTTAAAAAAAATTGTTAAATTCAACTGCAAATTATTTTTTTTTAAAAATGGTCAATTAATTTAAATAACGTTACATAACAATGATTTTGTAAAACAAAAACACAAAAAAACAAAAACAAAAAAAAAAACAAACAAACAAACAAACAAAAAAAAAAAAAAAAAAAATTCAAGGTTTTAGCTTAATCTAAGTATCAGTATCACACGTATTTCAAAATGATAATTCATTAAAAAGTTAAAATTCATAACATCTCTTCCATGCACCATTGTAAGTCATAAAATTCAGAAATTTAAAAATAAATAAATAAAAAAATAAAAAATATATATAAAAAAAGAGTGGCCCCACTGGGATTTGAACCCTCGAACCTTGGGTTGCTAGAATTGAAAATGAAAAAGGCCGAAAAAAGTGACTTGTATTTTACAGAATTTCATTAAAATTGTCAAACATATGTTTCCTCACATAAGAAAATGATGTTTGGAAAAAGAGTTCACCTAAATTATTCATTATTGTATTTTTTATAAAAAAAAAGTACTATTTACAATATACAAAAAAAACCCCACAAATCTGAAAGGCAATATTCTATAGATGCGTTTGACCAAGTTTAAACAGAATATGACCAGAAGTTTCTGAGAAGAAGTTGTTTGAAGCGATTGTTGACGGGCGGACGACGGACGACGGATGACGGACGACGTAGGGCCTGCCTCTGTTAATACCAATAGCTCACATGAGCACTTTGTGCTCAGGTGAGTTTAAACAAAAATTTCGTTTTTCAGAAGAGGGTTCTGAGATCTCTTTTTTCAAAATTTCATACGCTAGATACGCCACTTCAACCTTAACCTTTATTACTGTCATTTCATTTTTCGGGAGGGGGTATCTGCCTTCTGAGCTCTTGTTAGAAGTGTTCTACCCCTCTAGGGTTCTTGAAATTTTCACCAAATCTTCTACTTGGATAGCTGAATCTGTGACAGAAAGGCCTAGATGAAGAAAAGCGTCTGACGCCAGAAACGCCACTTCAACCTTTACCTTTATTACTGTCAATTCATTTTTCGGGAGGGGGTGTCTGCCTTCTGAGCTCTTGTTAGAACTGTTCTACCCCTCTAGGGTTCTTGAAATTTTCACCAAATCTTTTACTAGGATAGCTGAATCTGTGACAGAAAGGCCTAGATGGGGAAAAGCGTCTGACGCCAGTACGCTACTTCAACCTTTACCTTTATTACTGTCATTTCATTTCGGGAGGGGGTATCTGCCTTCTGAGCTCTTGTTAGAACTGTTCTACCCCTCTATGGTTCTTGAAATTTTCACCAAATCTTCTACTAGGATAGCTGAATCTGTGACAGAAAGGCCTAGATGGGGAAAGCGTCTGACGCTAGTACGCTACTTCAACCTTTACCTTTATTACTGTCATTTCATTTTTCGGGAGGGGGTATCTGCCTTCTGAGCTCTTGTTAGAACCGTTCTACCCCTCTAGGGTTCTTGAAATTTTCACCAAATCTTCTACTAGGATAGCTGAATCTGTGACAGAAAGGCCTAGATGGGGAAAAGCGTCTGACGCCAGTACGCTACTTCAACCTTTACCTTTATTACTGTCATTTCATTTTTCGGGAGGGGTATCTGCCTCCTGAGCTTTTGTTAGAACTGTTATACCCCTCTAGGGTTCTTGAAATTTTCACCAAATCTTCTAATTGGATAGCTGAATCTGTGACAGAAAGGCCTAGATGGGGAAAAGCGTCTGACGCCCGAGGCGTTATTTTCCGTTTTTGCGTTGAAGTCTTGTGGTCTTAATATACAGGTGGTCTTTTTGAAAAGGTATTTACCGCTTCTGGACTTTGTATTGATGTAATATTGTTGATTTCAATGATAATGTGAATGAAATATTTTTTCTGTTGAAAAAATAGAATTGCGGGCTGGCGGTTTTTGATAAGAATTGCGGGCTGGAATTGCGGGCTAGCTTCACACCAGTCAAGATTTTTTATATAATCCAAACATCACTCCCGACCCCGGTCGACGGTAAGTGCATAAGTTTTTTTTTTCTTTTCGTGGACCTTGATAAATCACTGGTTAGCTCTGTGTTATGCATCAATTAGTCTGTTATGTTTATCTGCGACATTGCTGGCGAGTGAATTCGCTGGAAAATTGTGGTCGGGACGTAAATCAAAATTCACTGCCCACCAACCAAACACCGCTCGTTGTATGTAGAATATTTTAATATTTGATTTGATTTAATGGGGTTTTACGTCCCAGTCAAGAATATTTCACTTTTATCGAGATGTCACCTGCTAAAGGTGAAGTGGAAGTAATTTATACCTTTTTAGTGCGCTTAGGGCGATGCGCATGGGTTTTTTTTTTAACGTATCATGTCTGTCGTGACAAGGGGCATCGAGTTTTTAAGGTTTCATTTCAAGGACCCAGTGACTTCCATTTCTAAATGCCGAGTGCTTGGCGATAGAACAGCCACTACCAACTTTCAAATTTTGTTCAGACTCTGCCGGGGTTCGAACACCGACCTCCCACATACGATGACGTTGATAGCGTAAAAGTAATGGTGTTTATGCTCAAGTCAATATTCTTTCACTTATATCGAGGCGATTAGTTCTGTGATGGTGGTGAAAACCGGATCTCTCAAAGAAAACCTCGATATCTGCAAGCGTACTGATAACTCTTCACTTAAGGTTCTATCTGAGTCAGGATTCGAACCAAGGTGATAAGAGGAGTAGTGATTTGTATCCGTGTGTTTTAAACCACTTGGCCACAAAATCAATGTTTTTGTAGAAGCGATTTATAGAATAAAATACTTATAACATATCCAAAACACTCCAAAAAACATTAAGTATTTTCATGTACTGGGGCCTTATCGATGTTCGGGAAATCGCTACATCGCTACTCGCATCCGCGAAAACTATAGGAATCTCTTCTCGGAACAAATGGTTACTGTGATGGGGATTCTTAAATGTCGAGATAGCGAATAGCGGATGGGTCAATTTAAGAATGCAGAGTAATACCTCACTAAAGGATAACACTTACTGTGTCATCATTATCATTTTCAACAAGTAAAAAAACATGATGAGTAACGTTTTCTTCTTTCAATGTAATGTTTACGGAATTCACATAAAACGCATAGTGATTAGTTGTTACAACCTTTATCTACAAGGCTTAAAAGAAGTGACCATTATCTAAGCATCCGAGTATAGTTGATTTTTTAAAATAAAAAATAAAGAATAATTTACTACCAAAAACACAATGGCTCCGATAGTGGCTTTTTTCCTCAAACCGGCGTGTTAGAAAACTCGACCAAATTCGCTTGTGACAAGTGAAGTAAGACTGCCCCTAAAATCACGCATACCGTGACAGGGGTAGGGGTGGGGGTGGGGAGTCTCATCTGAAAAACTAATAAATACATTGTAAACTTGCAAAAGAATAATCGTTACAAATTTCCAAGTCTTAAGTCCAGTCCTTATCTGCGGAGAGATTGCCGTTTAAACCAGCGGACAGACAGGATCTTCACAATTGTCGTTTAAATGATTTTGGTTACTTTGACATCCGTCTCACTGTAACATACATGCCTGTCAAATGAATCATATGTACATTTCTTACCAAACTGGCGTACGTCTGTTTATATAACCTACAACGCTATACCTTAAAAGGTTTTGTCAAAAATGAAATGGATTCACATACTATTCCCCTTATCATAAGCGATGTTTTTTTCTGGGAATTTTCATCGCAAACATTAACGTTTTAAAAGCGTTGCACACAGACATTGAATTGAATTGAAACATATTTTATTGTGAAAATTACAAACGGATCGGACATAAGTTATCTCAACATTATAATTGTCCTCTCCATACATTCTAAGCTTTAACAAAGTAATCATGACTGATAGAACTTATATAATTAAATAAAAAGAATAAGAACTAAAAGGAAAATATATAAATAATTCAGTAAATGTTAAATGAGATTAAGTAAGAAGCATAAAGTAAATAAGTTAAAGTTAGTTACACTCTAAGAACACCAAGAACAGATGAAAATTAAAGTTGAGTAACTTGTTACTAAAATCTAGAAGATTGTTTTATGTGTAGCTGAACGTAAGAGAATATACGAGAATTGATAGTGTCTGATAAAAGACAATCACCATAAAGTAATAGTTCTAGTGTAACAGGGTGGATGTTAATCTGGTTTAGAGAAGCAAATAAAATATTCTTCTGATATGTATATTTATAGTAGTCAAAAAAGTAGTGAAAAGCATTTTCAAAGTAATAGCCACAACTACAACAAGGATCATCCACTATGTTTACTGGATAAAGATCGTCATTCAAGGAGCTACAGATCTGCAGTCAACACTGAAATTGAATATTTTAACATTTTGTGGAAATATAACACGACCATGATGGAAAACAAATTGTACAAAACGCATTGTGTAGCAGTTGTATATGAGGTATGCAGATCAATTCAACTTTATAACATCCGTATTTTAGTTTTGTTGTGAATGTTTTACACAAAATAAAAAAGAGATTGCAAAAAATTACTTAATAGGCATGTGTGACAAGACTGATAAATCTGTATTCTCGTTACTACAAAAATGATAAATTTAAAAAAAAATATATAATATAAAATAAAAATAAATAATATTCAATCGAAACATCATACACATGTTCATAACGTATATGTAATTAAAAAAAATTCTGTAAGTCAAGCCAACGATCTAGAAAGTAACAAACATGTACACTTAATTGTTTTTTTACAGGAATTTAAAAATTCTAGTACGGGTGGGGTTCGAACCCACGCGGACATACGTCCATTGGAACTTAAGTCCAACGCCTTAACCACTCGGCCACCGTACTGCTTAACCAGCCGCTGTCAAAGGTATAACAGTTTTGCAAGGATGTGGGATTTTTTAAGTTTTTACTTAAAATGTTGAAATAGATGGCAATCAGTTCTTTAAATAAACATCATTAAAATGAAAATATACAAATCATTAATTTCGTACCTGACACATCATATTTCAATTAAATCCGTTCGCACACGAACGAAGCAGGATAACTCTCACAAGAATTATGATTAAATTCGGATAAGATATGAAATAATTGTGCGTTGAAAAATTATGTTTGTTTATCAGGAAAGGGTTAAAATTCTATAGCATAATTTACAGTCGTTATTTAATTGTATTTGAGTATATATATTTTTGAAAGAATGTGTATGTTTGTAATGAATTACATGTAATTATTTAATTTTTTTTCACTAATTTGCTTCTTTGTACCCAAATAATTTATGTCCCCATTAATACATGTCCCCAATAATTTATTTATTTGTTTATAACCTCACATACAACCTCCAGTGGTTTGAGTGAAATAAATAAATAAAGTAAAGAATGTTTAAGGTGTCATTTTGAAGATCAATTCAAGCTTATAACAACAGTATTTAGTTACGCCATAAAGTACCGTGAAATGATGTTGCAAAAATTTATTTGATTTAGAAATGTGAAATTGAAAAGGCACAGAATTTTTCTTTCGATTATATGTTGCAGTGTTAGTTTTTGTGCGAAATCGCATCTTCACACATATTTCAAGATTTTTTGATCTGGCAATAATTAAAATTTAAAACACTAAGTAAAATCGTCTCAAAATGAAAAGTATAAGCATTTTTTCTGATGATATTAACACTATAAATAGCAAGTTTTGACAGACAACATAGATATGTTCATTAATTTATGTTTAAACTCCAAAATAGTAATTTTTATGGACTTTGTTATGTACCATTTTTCAAATGTTTTCTCGAAACAGTTATTTCCATCAGATATCGAATTGCATTAAGAGACTTGTCTTCGTTTTTCTGAAAAAAATTTTCACGCTAGCGTTTACGTTATTTAAAGCGTTAAGAGATATCAATCACGTGGTATAACGCTGATGAATTTTAATGGCATGTTAAGAGTAAAGTTTGCAAGAGAGATTCAATTTGAACCTTAAATATTAACAGGATGTGTCCATGTGTATTTAAAATGTACATGTGTTTCTTTCCGTCACTTAGGTTCGAATCCAACCCGATCAGATTTTAGTTTTCTAAAATTTGTTAGTCAGCTTGTTAAATATTGAATGCTTTTGATTCCCACATTTTATAAATTACCAACTTCATGCAAGTGAAAGAATGTGTCGACTAAAGGGTTACACGATACCATTGTACTCCACTCTATTGCTAGTAGTGAGATATTACTCACTTCCTCATTCTGAAGAGGATTATAAATTACGACTCTGTTGGAGGCAGGGTGAAAACATACAAACGCCATATTTTACAGCATTTCAACAAAGATTAAAAAAGCAACCTCGCTATTTGTGTCTTATCAAATGAAGAACATCTATCCAAAGGTTACGTAACATAATTTCTTGTGTGTGTGCGTTCGTTAAATAAAATCTTTACTGAAATTACTAGACGGATTTGAGCTTAATTTGACGTTAATTTCCTGTGTGGATGAAATTGAAGATGGTCAAACATGGCACCGCATCTATGCTGGCTACCTTTACAATATTTAATAAAAACAAAAATTCAAAAATAAAACAAAATTAAAGATATATTTATCAATCCAAGAAGTTATATATGAAGTATATAAATAGATATATAATAAGTATAACAGGATTGTCCCAGACTCTTTCTCTGGCTTTTAAGAAGTGAAGTCTGCAAAGAAGATGTGATTTTAGCCAATTCTTTCAGAAATATTCTATAAAACTATTAAGTTATTCAAGACATATTTGGCGTTGAAAAGTCCTTAGAGAGAGTAGATAAAACACTTTTAAGCTAACCTAATCCGGGATCCAAGATGGCCATCGTTTCTATGAAAGGTAAAAATTCAAATTTGGTATATAGAAAACTGTTGTATAGTCATTTAACGTGTGTTACTGGTTACTGTATGTTATTTGGTTTTTCTTATGGTTTTTATAAGGCTAATTAATTGCAGAATATGCAAATGCATTTGTGTAAAGTAGATTACTACCACCATTTAGCCAATTATGTTGGGGATCGTGGGTTCGAACCCCGACCAGGTCTGACAAAAACTTGAAAATTTGTATTGACTATTTTTTCGCTAAGCACTTGAAAGTCATGAAAGTCACGGAGTCCTTCGGAGGAGGCTTATAAACTAATGCCCCGTGTCACGGCATGCGTGACAGGTAAAAGAACCCTCCCTGAACGTCCTAAGCTCACTGCAAAAGTAAAATTTTCTGCCACTTCACCTTTGACGTCTCGATATAAGTGAAATATCTCTGACTGGACGTAAAACCTCATTTAATCAATTAAATCAAACAATTCCGCCATTTAGCCAGATGAGCGATAAAGGTCCTATTTAGCCTCATTTTTTATAGTGACGTCGGCCTTTCCCCGACATCTCAAAAATGTTAATCGTTATCTACCTTACCTAAAGACCTTGCATGCTAAATTTGGTTCAAATTTGACCAGTAGTTTAAGCACACTGAAGCAAATAGAGCTAAAACGCCAATTACATTTTATTCAAATAAAAAAAGAAAAAAGTATTTCTTAAAAAAAAAAAAAGCCACAATGGATATTCTTTATCATTCTTTATAACGTTTTTTCAACAAAATGCACTTAGTGTTTCCTTGCAGACTTGTTTTTTCTTCGTTATATATTTGACTTTTCTACAATGAAGTTTACAGATTTTTCTGTATCCAAGTGTTCCGTACTGACAACACTCGTTCGTTACTTTTTTCTCTTTTTGTGTTACATAGTAACATCGCTTACATGTTTTAATTTCGACCTTCTGTTTTACTTGAATGGTGTCTTCTGAAATAATAATAATAATAATAATAATAATAATAATAATAATAATAATAATAATAATAATAACTGAATAATTATTACAATTACTGAATAATTATAATTACTGAAAAAAAAAAAATAATAGTAATAATTATAATAATAAACACAAAGTAGTTAAAAGAAAATGTCTTCCCAAAAATTGAAGTATTTTTCTTTTCTCTCTATGTTTGGTAAAAGACAAAGATAATGGATGCAGTAACTTCCTATATTAGGTTTCGCTTCTTTTTATATTTTGCAAAGCAAATTCTCTTGTGTCTAGCTACTTAAGTGGTATATCCCTTTGACTCCCGTGGTTTTCTCCGGGCACTCCGGTTTCCTCCACCATCCCAGAACTGACCGCATCGAAATAAGTGAAAGCTTCTTGGCTTGGGCGTAAAACACCATTACTCCACTCCTCTCCTTTTATTCCATTTTTAAAGACACGTTCCTGCTTATGTTTTAGCACATCGCGTTAATTATTTTATTATATATTTATTCTTGGTAGATCCATAACAAAAGATATTCTATTATTAATATAGTTTTAAAACTTTCGTTACCTTGCGAAACTGAAATAAAAGTTTCACAGTCTGATTAAAACGACAGGTTTGCACAATTATCAGTACGTTGTAAATTCGAGAAACTTAATTACCTGCTGGGTTACAGGAAGTCAGCGTTAGTCCTATAATCTGATTGTGTTTGCAGGCATCTTTCAGTTTTTTAGGAATATCTACTTTATTGGGTCTGAACATTTCAAAACAGGAAACACCATTTGTCTGAAAATATACAAAGTTTATTTCATCTTCTTAACGGTATTTCCGGCGCTACATTGTTTACAAATAAAGTAGCGAAATGTTATTTCAGCAACCATTATAAAATGTCTAGTATGAAACTTATACATATCCCTTTGTATTAGTGCAGAATGGTGAAAAATTGTGGGCTTTTTGTTAAAAACATTACATTTAGCATGATTATAGTTCAAAGCCTGCAGATAACTTTCAGATATGTGGTCATCCAAAAACTCCAACATGGTCGTCATTTTTAATATGAAATTAAAACATCACCAGAATGACTAAAATTAGTCAATTGACCTTAAAGAGACTTTTTACCTGTATTTACGGAAAGAAAATCAATAAAATCAAACTTCTAGTTAATTTTATTTTATTTGAGAAGCCATTGTGTACGCCATATTGAAAACAGCGGCCATGTTGGAATTTTTGGATGGCTCCATATCTGAAAATAATTTGCAGGCTTTTAACAAAAATCCCAATCTACTGCACTAAATACAAATCCTGGAAAAAACGTTTTAGATTACCTTTTCTTTACTCAGTTTCTGTGATAAAGCTTTAGCCTTAATGCATACAGTTCTAGTAACAACATTGCAGAGAGCATATTCCGTTACAACGATTAGGGACACTTTCTTTATACAGGTCCTTTAAAACCGTTTTGGGGCCCTTTCTGTAGTTTTGTTATACATATTCTGGGCTTCTCTCTTTGTTAAATTATTCTTATATAAAGTTTCGATAAAATCCTTCTATATCCAAGTCCGGTTTATTCATTTATGAACAATAGTTTGAAGAGTGATTTGAATTATAGTTGAATAACTCGCATAGCAAAAAAAAATAATAATAATAATAATAATAAAACAAATAAATAAATAAAATAAAATAAAATAAAATAAAAAACTTTTAAAAATGATGTTTGAGAAATAAGTTCTTATCAACAATAAAAATACACAGAAAAGTTGGGATAGCAACCGGACTGCTAGATTTGTCCAATAGACTCACAACAAAACTATATATATATGATTGCGCTTTTCGCTTTCTCTTTTCTATTGAACTCATAAGGTAGATAATGACATTTTATGCATATATTACTTAATTATCAGATTTAATTAAATGATGGTTTACGTCCAAGCTCAGGGCTCAGGAGGGTTCTTTAGCGTGTCAAGGCTGCCGTGACACGGGTCATTGGTTTTAATTAAGGCCCCTCCTAAGGACCTCGTCACTTTCATGTCTAAATGCAGAATGCTTTGCGAAAGAATAGTTTCAACCGATTTTTTAAAGCCTTAATCAGAACCAGCCTGGGTTTTAACCCCGACCTTCCACACACGAAGCTAAGTTACTCAATAAAGAGGAAATGATAAATTCTGATTTTGCAAACAAAATAACATACCTGATCCGTCCAATAACATTTAAACAAACAAGCATTGTTCTGTAAAGTTTTTAATTCGTCTCCCTAAAAGAAAAACAATAAATAAAGTCGTAAAAGATCTAAATGTCTCCCGTTATGAAGTAATCTTATTTGAACACTGATCACACATTTAAAACAACATGAAACGGCCGTCGTCGCCAAGTAACCTGATTTAAAAATTAAGCGTTTTCAACATTGTTATTCAACTTTATATCTCAACGACTTTCCCAATATGAAATCCAATGAGAAATGTTTCAGTCACGGTGTCTGAGGGATTTTAAAAATTCATATGGTTTGTAAGTTTTGTCTAAAATTTATGTTTTTTTTTTCCTGAAATAAACATGTTTCCCCGAAGTTGACGTCAGTAAATAGACGTTGTCGTCGCTTTGATCACGCCAAGTCACAGCTTTTGTTCTGTGATAAACCGCAAAATCACAATGGCCACATGACAGGGCTCATAAACTATATTAGGATAAGAAGTAGGAAAATCTGCTCGTAAAGGGCAGTATTCCCTTAAATTAAATAAACGAAACTATTTCTAAATTTTGCGAGAATCGTTTTCACTGTGTTTATATATTAAAATGTTGAACGCTATGTACTAAATAATTTTTCCTGAAATGGTAGATGCGTATAAAGCGACTCACGTTGACTATAATGCTTGACCAAGATATTGCCGACCTAGAAATGATTTAAGGACTGTCACTGATTATTACGATTGACAGAGATTTGCAAGGCGTACCGCCGACTATAACGTTTCTAGTGACCAAAATATTTTCAAATTTGTCAAGACTATCGCTGATTTAAACGTTTGATAGATATCTTATCAAGACTATCGCGGATTTAAACGTTTGATAAACACTTTGTCAAGACTATTACTGACTCTAACGATTGACAAATATTTTAACATTTAACGGAGATATTCTTTGAAGACTATTGCTGTTCGACACATTTGACCGAGATATTTTGTGGAGGCTTTCGCTGACTATATTGACAGAAATATTACGTAAAAACATCAGCTTACAATGATATTTGACAAACTGTGTCAGGGCTATCGGTGATTGAGTTTGACCGAGATATCATGTCAGGTAATCGTCGATAGACATCGCTTGAAATATTATAATATACTTGTTTACCTTGGTATTTTTAATTAGTGTAGGCGTAAAGTTTTAATAAAATGAAAATGAAATAAATGAAAAATAGAAATAAATCATATATATATATATATATATATATATATATATATATATATATATATATATATATATATGTTTAGATAGTATTTTTTTTAATTTCGAATCAAATAAATAACATCAGTGCATAAATATTCGTGGAGTTATTTGCCGATTCGAGCAATGTAATTTCAGAATTTGCTTTAAAAAAAAAAAAAAAAAAAAAAAGCAAGTTAAAGTAAATATGTTTTTTAAAAAGAATCTTGCAGTGAATATTGTGCTGTGGTGGAAATATAGGCAGTAATTCAAACAGCCAACAGGTTAGTTTCTTTTTCATATCTAAATTGGTAAACCTTTGCACAATTATGCAAATTACATACAGTATTCTAAGGTTTAACTCCAATTTAAAAGAACTCAAAATGGACTCGAAATTTGCTTCTAAAGTGTATGGAGTGGACAAAATGACTTTGAAAAAAAAATTAAATACACTTGTACATGTATTTGTAAATATGGAGCACTTCGATGTTAATGACGAGAGTAGTTGTTCATTTTATAATTTATTTATGTTCGTGTTCAAAAATAAGATGTAATGTGCCTATAGATTTAATTGCATGATTCTATAGTGTTTACCAACAGCCACGGGGCGGGCATGCAACGGTTAAAAATCATTTTGACTCACCGTTTGATTGTTTTATTAATATATTGCAATTCGTCAAGTGCAATTTTAAATGCTAGTCAAAATTGCTAAGAAATGAAGTTTGATTTTTGCCTTGAAGGTACCCTCTCTCTCTCTCTCTCTCTCTCTCTCTCTCTCTCTCTCTCTCTCTCTCTCTCTCTCTGAAAGAGGTGGGATGAACCTTCAGACTATTAAAATATATTTATGGACAAAATACATGTAAGTTCAACATTTTCAACGCCCCATTTTAGACAAATGTTTGAAATTTAAAAAAATCAGTTAAATTTTTCATATCACGTATATGATAATATATGCCATTTTAATTTTTAAACTCATTGTTTTAAATGTAAATAAATCAATTTAATCTATTATTTATACTATAAATTAAATTTTTTGCACTAACTTTCAAGTATTATATATCTTTTTAACGATTTTTTACTACATAATGTGTTTGTGTCATTTGTTTTATGAATTTTATTTTAATTTTTAATCAGTTTTATAACAATAAACACGGAAGTCTTAAAATGTCATTTAAAATTTATAATTACATATTTATTCAAACTGACTTTTTTGTTTTTCTATCATTATAATGTTTTAGTGGTTTTGTAGTTCAAAAACAGATTTATATAGAAATAAATAGAAATTTCTTTTCCTCCTAAACCCATTTTATTCCTGGGCCTCTGTGGTCTTAAAGATCACAGTGCCTCTGACCAATGTGGTTCATATACCACTTGGCCAGATCTTAAGTGTGAGAAAGTTGTTTTTTTCAGTTCGTTTTTTGAAAGTGTTTAAGGATACTCCTGTTTCCTTCCCCACAATCCCAAATACTGACCGTCTCGATATTAGTGAAAGAATCTTTACTTGGGCATAAAAAAAACCATCGCTCCACTCTTTTAAGATACCTCGTGGACCTTCACTTTATACTCTACTCATTATTGTATCCCATTAAAGATACCTCGTGGACCTTCACTTTATACTCTACTCATTATTGTATCCCAGTTAAGGTACCTCGTGGACCTTCACTTTATACTCTACTTATTATTGTATCCAATTAAAGATACCTCGTGGACCTTCACTTTATACTCTACTCATTATTGTATCCCATTAAAGATACCTCGTGGACCTTCACTTTATACTCTACTCATTATTGTATCCCATTAAAGATACCTCGTGGACCTTCACTTTATACTCTACTCATTATTGTATCCCATTAAAGATACCTCGTGGACCTTCACTTTATACTCTACTCATTATTATATCCCATTAAAGATACCTCGTGGACCTTCACTTTATACTCTACTCATTATTGTATTCCAGTTAAGGTACCTCGTGGACCTTCACTTTATACTCTACTTATTATTGTATCCAATTTAAGATACCTCGTGGACCTTCACTTTATACTCTACTCATTATTGTATCCCATTAAAGATACCTCGTGGACCTTCACTTTATACTCTACTTATTATTGTATCCAATTTAAGATACCTCGTGGACCTTCACTTTATACTCGACTCATTATTGTATCCCATTAAAGATACCTCGTGGACCTTCACTTTATACTCTACTCATTATTGTATCCCATTAAAGATACCTCGTGGACCTTCACTTTATACTCTACTCATTATTGTATCCCATTAAAGATACCTCGTGGACCTTCACTTTATACTCTACTTATTATTGTATCCAATTTAAGATACCTCGTGGACCTTCACTTTATACTCTACTCATTTTTGTATCCCATTAAAGATACCTCGTGGACCTTCACTTTATACTCTACTCATTATTGTATCCAATTTGAGATACCTCGTGGACCTTCACTTTATACTCTACTCATTATTGTATCCCATTAAAGATACCTCGTGGACCTTCACTTTATACTCTACTCATTATTGTATCCCATTAAAGATACCTCGTGGACCTTCACTTTATACCCTTCTTATTATTGTATCCAATTTAAGATACCTCGTGGACCTTCACTTTATACTCTACTCATTATTGTATCCAATTAAAGATACCTCGTGGACCTTCACTTTATACTCTACTCATTATTGTATCCCAGTTAAGGTACCTCGTGGACCTTCACTTTATACTCTACTTATTATTGTATCCAATTTAAGATACCTCGTGGACCTTCACTTTATACTCTACTCATTATTGTATCCCATTAAAGATACCTCGTGGACCTTCACTTTATACTCTACTTATTATTGTATCCAATTTAAGATACCTCGTGGACCTTCACTTTATACTCTACTTATTATTGTATCCAATTTAAGATACCTCGTGGACCTTCACTTTATACTCTACTTATTATTGTATCCCATTAAAGATACCTCGTGGACGTTCACTTTATACTCTACTTATTATTGTATCCCATTAAAGATACCTCGTGGACCTTCACTTTATACTCTACTTATTATTGTATCCAATTTAAGATACCTCGTGGACCTTCACTTTATACTCTACTCATTATTGTATCCCATTAAAGATACCTCGTGGACCTTCACTTTATACTCTACTCATTATTGTATCCCATTAAAGATACCTCGTGGACCTTCACTTTATACGCTACTCATTATTGTATCCAATTTAAGATACCTCGTGGACCTTCACTTTATACTCTACTCATTATTGTATCCCATTAAAGATACCTCGTGGACCTTCACTTTATACTCTACTCATTATTGTATCCCATTAAAGGTACTTCGTGGTCCTTCACTTTATACTTTACTCATTATTGTATCCCATTAAAGGTACTTCGTGGTCCTTCACTTTATACCCTTCTTATTATTGTATCCAATTTAAGATACCTCGTGGTCCTTCACTTTGTATTCTACTTATTATTGTATCCCATTAAAGGTACCTCGTGGTCCTTCACTTTCTACTCTACTTTTTGTATCCCATTTAAGGTACCTCGTGGTCCTTGGCTTTATACTTTACTCTACTCATTATTGTATCTCTTGTGGTTCTCGAGTTGAGTTCAGTTGAGTAATGGTGTTTAACGTTCCAGCCAAGAATATTTCACTTAAATCGAGACGTCGCCAGCTATAGGAGAAAGTGCAGAAATTTTGCCTGTGTGTTGCGCTGATGGCATTATACAGCAGGGTTCTTTATCGTGCCATGCCTGCCATGACACGGGACCTCGTTTATTTTAAGTTCCCATCCGAAAAACCGTGCCTTTAATTTCGTAATGCCAAGTGCTTGGCAAAAGAACAGTCACTACCCACTTTCAAGTCTTGGGTCAGATCCGGTCGGGGTTCGAACCCATGACCTCCTTTTTTCGGAGCAGGGACTCTTCCAACTGTGCTACCGCAGTGTTTGTGGTCCTCGACATTGTACTCTATTAATTATTGTATTCGAGTTAACATACCTGGTGGTCCTTGACATTAATTGTCACTGTTTTATCCTCCGACAGTTTTACACGTATAGATGCTGTTTTATCATCATCAGCTACTGATATATCAGCTTCAAAGAGCTCACCATGTTCGTTCATAAATGTACTGGATAAACTGCGATAATGCTGAAAATATTTTTTTAAAAAAATAATAATTTATGTTAGTAGAACTTGCTGAAATATATGAAAAGTGACAAAAAAGACTTTGTTTAAAAACAATTATTTTTTACTGTACTGGACAGGGTTTGATAATGATGAAAATAAATAAATTAATTAATAAATTAATTAATTAATTAAATATTATATATTATATCTGTTGATAATGCAGTTGTAGACGATTGGAAGACAAAATTAAGTAAATTGTGTGAAGGCTATGAACCACGTGACATTTACAATATGGACGAGTCTGGACTTTTTTTTTACAGAGATTCATATGGCAAATCATACCAGATAAAGGGACACGATTGTAGTGGGGAAAAACGTGTTATTGCATGGATTTTATTGTTTTGTATATATACTTTATGTGCTCATTTTATGCTAGTGCTTGATCAGTTGCAGCTTGGATAGATGAACATTTAAATTTAGGGCTTATTAATCATACAATTATTTGCTTAATGATGTTGCTTTGATATGGTTTTGATGATGTGCATGTGAATTTATCATAATGAATAAATTTCCTTTGTTTAAATTAGATTTTTTATTACAATGCATTACTACAGTATCCTTCAAAGGGCACAGGGTACATTTCACATTTTCTGTGTCCAGTAAATCTTTCATGCAAGGGGAGATAATTTGCCAAAATATTGCAAACCTGTCCATAGTGGTCACCTGTCTATAGTGGCCACTTTGGCCTGGTCTGACAGCTGACCACTATAGACTATATATATAACCCCAAAATTAAACATTACTCACACCAAATTAGAAATAAGAATATTACGATTATTAAGTTGCTTCTTTTGTATTGTGCCATTACGCAGGTTGGGCAAACCTAACTGCATTATTTGAACTTAGATTATGTAATGGTTTTGTTTAACATCTATATAAAATTGGATAATGTACTTGCTCATCAATCAATGTTAGTTAAGGTAAGCGGTTAACTATAAAAAAAACCACCTACATAATAATAATAATAATAATAATAATAATAATAATGAAGATGTTACAAAAGTAAGAATACGTTTAATTTTATAATTATTTATGGATTTAATGAATTATTTGTTTATACTTATATCGAAATACTACCAGCTAAAAGCGACGTTCCAGAAACCCTCGCCCAAAGTTTTGATATACAACATATTCCTTTTATGCTGTATGCTTATGGACACAGAATCTTGACTTCAACATACCAAGAGTGGCCGGTCAATTCAGGTTTAAAATCGGTCTTAATACTGGATGTAAAGGTCGTGAAAGTTGAGTCATTATTCATTTTTAAATTTGGAGTAATTATAGCAGGTTATGAAATACAATCGGTCAATTAATAAGAAATCACTCTACTTCGGTTTTAAGCTATGTGTGTTAACAGTTTGTTCGAGTGAAATAGGTCAGAAAAAGGCCAAAATGACCAAATGATAAAATTAGCCATGGAAGTGAGTATATAGATGTAGAAGTGGAATTATCAGTTTTTGAATAACCTTTTTGAAAATAAACTTACTCCATTATTAAGATATCACTCTGTCAATTAAGCTTTTGCAGTTGTATGTTAGAAACCCAGAGTTTACAAAAAATGATATCTGCTCAATGTGTGACAAGTATTTAAAGATGAGAGATTTGTTGTTTTATTTTTCTGTAATGCTTTGACGTTACTTCAAAAACATCACTTTTGAATTGATGCAATCAAGCTATGTAATTGTTTTAATTGGTCCAATAACGTTTTTGATCTACGAAGTTTGATATACTTAGTAAAATTAAACAAAACCTTATGTTGTCTTGAAGAATATCAGAAAAAATGTTCATATACAAGCTACAATGATTTTTCTTGCGCCATGTTACGAAGTTAAGGAATGTAAGGATTAAATCTGAAGAGATAAATATGAAAGGAAGAATCTGAAGAGATAAATATAAAGAGATACATCTGACGGGATAAATCTGAAGAGATAAATCTGAAGAGATACATCTGAAGAGATAAATTTGAAGAGATAAATATGAAGAGATAAATTTGAAGAGATAAATATGAAGAGATAAATCTGAAGAGAAATAAATCTGACGGGATAAATCTGAAGAGATACATCTGAAGTGATAAATCTAAAGAGATAAATAAATCTGACGGGATAAAAATGAAGAGATATATCTGAAGAGATAAATAAAATTAGACGGGATAAATCTGAAGAGATACATCTGCAGAGATAAATCTGAAAGGATAAATAAATCTGACGGGATAAATCTGAAGAGATAAATCTGCAGAGATAAATAAATCTGACGGGATAAATCTGAAGAGACAAATCTGAAGAGATACATCTGAAGATATAAATCTGCAGAGATAAATCTGAAGAGATAAAAAAATCTGACGGGATAAATCTGAAGAGATAAATCTGCAGAGATAAATCTGCCTTTTTTAAATGTAACTCATCTTCATTCTGTCAATATTGTTTTTAGAAAATATCGTAACGGAAGTTATGTTCTTATAAACATTCCTTAGCTGGATTTGGATTTATATAATTTTGGAACTTTGAATTCATTAATTTTCAAATGTTTGGCTTATATTTTTTATCTATCAACTTTTTCCGTCTCTAGTGTCACTGATGAGGAATGGATTTCCGAAATTTGCACATACAGCATATCAAAATTTAACAGGCATTTTTGTTAAACAAAATTTCAATGTTGAATTTAAGATTTACTTTCAAAATTCCGAACTAATGAAGAAATAACTTTGTCGTTCTTGGTCGTCAATGTCATCTAAGATTAAATTTTACATCTTTTATTATCCCGCACGTAACGAAAAATTTGTAACGGAGGAAAGGCAAATTTTTGCGACACATGATAAATCATTGATCAAAAATTACGAATTATACCATGTAGAAAATTTACTTGGTTCAACTCTATTTGATGTCAAGAAAAAATAAATCTGACAGAATTCGTTAAAGATTCCCTTTTTACAGATAAAACATCAACCCTTGAGACTTACATATTGCAATAATTTTATTGCGGGAATGAAATGAACAAAATCGTTCTTAGAGACCGAGACTACCCGTACATGTAATTGGATATTTTGCTGCATAAATTTAGCATCTTTTTGTACAAATTAGTATTTAAAACTATAATTTCGTATTTGTTCCATTTGCAGCAAAAGCTTGTTTATTGGTATGAAAGAGGTTATGAGTCATGTCACTGAATGATGATTTTGGCGTCATTCTGGCCACGCCGTTATAGTACACACGGCTCAAATAAGATCACGTGTCGTTAAAATGGTCCCTTTGCTATATAGAGTAGCGAATTTGAAGTCAGCTAAATCTGAATTTGATTATATTGTACAAATTAATGTGATATTATCCCTAGATAATATAGAATGCGTTATTGACAAGTGCATATGCACTTAAAAACATATCAGTCAGACACGCTTTGCTCGTAATCCTGGGTTAAAGATCGGTGTATGATATCGCAAAAAATTAAACAAACTCCTAAAATTTAGGACAAAGAAGACTTTATCCACTGAAATAGCAACTCGTCTGATTTCAGCTAAGTTTTCCTAATGCCTTAAACTGTCAAGTGTGCGATTTACCCCTTCTAAAATCAAAGTAATCATATTGCAATATGACAATTTTGTACTCAGTGAAATGAACATGTTATTTTTCATGTTTATTTATGTATAAATGAGTTTCAATGGTAATCGGTTACAATTGCATTACACAAATATTTTTGTGACTTGTCACTTTTTTTTTAATTATTTGTCTGTTCAGCAGCATAGGTTATCTGCAGAACTTTGCTTAATTGTTCACCAAAAATTATAAACTACCGTTTAGTATAAAGACAAACTAGACATTTTTCATGATAATTTTCAGTCAAGCTAAGCCAACCATTTTAAGCACACTAGGCATGCGCAGTTGATTTTTTTCAAGTACCTAATATGAATGAAGGAACCAAATACAATGCAGCATTCATTACCGCCATTTTTTCGTGATTGTTGTTTTTTTTAGTACATGGCATTACATCAGCTAAACGTTGCAATGACTACTTGGTTCATTTTGTGTCAGTAGATGTGTGTCATAAGGTACATAAAGTTTAACTGTGCGTTATAAATAAAGTAGAAATACAACATTCTGTTCTGATGTAATGTTTTATCTGTCCCGATGACGTAAGAACATGGTAATAAATGTCAAGGAAGAATGAAATATACAATACCTCTAGAGCATTTAGGCCATTGGTTTCCGGTGAAAATGCAAAACAGATGCTAAAATACGTCACAATGATATGGAGTGTCTTGTACAGCAAACCCTTCATATTGACTAATTGAAGAACAACGAGTTAACCTGCAAAAAAAATTTAAGTAATGTAACAGCCTTATACATTCATACAAGAAATCGTTATGTATGACTTTCAAAATCAGATCACTACCAAAAGCCAAAGACAATGTGGCTTATCAGTTAACCAAGTGATCAATATCCTTTACGTTTTTGTGGAACGTTTGATAGAACTTTGACGCCGCATATTCTCGAAATTACGTCGTTTTGACAGAAAAACAAAGATCCGAAACAGCTTCAGTCTCCTAGCTCTGTAGGTCATCAAAAATGTACAGACGTGGCCGCTGTTGGGAGCATAAAGGAAAATGTCAACAGATGCTTTTCAATATACCCAGTATAAATAATTGTTCCGCACAAGCATCAAAGGTGTCACGTGGTACATTTGAGGATTCCATTAATCTACATTTTCATGCTATATTTACACCTTAAAGCTGCATTAAGTTTTCCAAAGAAAAAATTAAAACGGTGCTAATCTGATTAATGGTGTTCCTAATGAACAATGTTACATTTGGTTCAACGATAAAAGCTCGAATAAATACTGAAATTACAGTATTTACCCAGCGAGATGCAGCATTTGGGATCTAATATTAGAACATGGTTACGTCATCAAAACCCGGGTCATTTAAACACAACTTGTTAAACGGTGAAATACGATAAATTAAACACATAACTTCGTTGAATTTGTCATTTGTGACTTGGTAAGGGATACATAACACCATTTCAAATAATCTGGATATTAATGAAAGACAATTAATGCAATCTGTCATGTTTCACCTTCGATTCTAGGGTTTTTCCATATTCCGTGCGCATGCTCCAAGCTCATAATTACCATCGTAAAACACTGACCAACCGGTCAGAGGATTCCGTTTATTTATAGCTAAAAGAAATTAAATTTTAACCAAACGAATGTCACGGATCGTGGTTAGAAGATATCTATTTTTTTAAAAATTATATATTTTTAGAAAATAAAAAAAAATTCAGAAAATTGAAAAACTTAATGCAGCTTTAAGGTAATTTGCATCATTTTACGCCACAACCAAAACTTACTGAACTCACACGTGTTAGAAAGTAATTGTGATTGATGCTTACAATAGCATACCGTGCATATGGCAGACTTTGCTAATCAGTTAAAATTACATTACTGCCAGGTGACTGAGTGAATGAACTTTTGTTTAAAGTTGCAACAGCATTATTGCATTATTGCGGTTATTCACAGCTAGAAAATGTAAAAGATACATTAGAAACAAAATAGTAACTTAATGCAAAACAAAATGAGTTCAAAATCACAAAAATAATGGTAAACTTTTTAATACCAAAAATATCACAAACAAGGTATCCATTTGATGAATATATGGTAAAACAGCTAGTTTATTTCCCGCAGGAAGTTTAAACTTTGTTTCCATAGACAGAATTAAAACGGGGCCTGCATCGACCATTCTGGGGAACTGATTTCATGTGGGTGTAAAGTCAACACAATCCAGAAAATTTGTTAAACAGATTGTTGTCTTTGACAAGAAACTCTATGGCGAGTTACTCTCAATTTAAAATTTAAAAAAAATGTGTAAAATGACTGTGGCTGATACTACAACACCTTGAAGCAAATACCCCCACGCCTGTCGTACCGAGACAAATGTGTTAATCTGTTAATCCCAGTCAAGGGTTAATTAGTTTAACTTTTTTTTTTTTTTTTTTTTTTTTTTTTTTTTTTTTTTTTTTTTGGGGGGGGGGGGGGATCCCAATAGTTTGACAAGTGATCTTTCGTACAAAAATTATAAGGTCATATACTGCAGCTTTATCTACTTTTGAGCTTTTTATGCTAAAAGCAAACGTCAACAGTGAAACCGTGCAATTCTACTTCGTGAATTTTGAAGGGGCATAACTCGATTTCCAAAAACCTGTTACCCCTGACTCGCTGTTGACTCTGCTAAGTCACAGCCGACAGACTATATTGACAATAATCAATTATCGTCAGACAGTCTCGAGCGACAGTTCCGGCACCGGTCTGTTTCGCGTGACTAATAAATAATATTCGGTCTGTGGTATAATTGCTTGAAAAGGTCATCTCTATATTTATTTATAGATTATTAAGTTCAATCTGGTGGCATCTGTTACTATAAACACAAATAAAACAGATAAATTGAAAATTTAATATATCCAACGTAAATGTATAGCTTTGTTTTGATAAATATTTAATATTTTTTTAAAAAAAATTATTTTATTAGTAATAACTAGTTCTTGAAATATAAATCATTTCTAAGAATATCAATATCAGAAGCAACTCAATGGCTCAAAGGACATTCACCGAGTTGGTGAAATGTCAAGGAGAGCATGCTTTTAAACCTTCTTCTCTTTTGAAAGTAAAGGGTTTCTAATGTTTAGTATTTTTAACCATATTTGGTGTAAACTGTTGGGTGAATTAAAGTCTGCATATATGTCATGTGCTGATTTTGAATTTCTATTAAAATAATGCATTCAGAATCAGCAGATGTCACATACATCAACTCGCTGACGTGTTCAAGATGATTACTATTTAATAAAAAAAAAAAAAAAAAAAAAAGAAAAAAAAATGTAAACTGCTGCTTTAATTATATACCTAATCATATTTATTTGATTTATCTAAGTAAGTAGATAAATAACTATTGAAGTATGTCATATCAATTCTCCAAACATTTCAATTTAGATTGTAGAGCATACCAACATTTACAAAAACTAAAATATTCAGTAGCAGAAAATGATAACAATGTATTTTATATAACTGCTTTGTTGAAATTCTACAACCTTAGTATCGAGATTGATTTTTACGTCATTTGACCTTTTGACCCTGAGTAAAATCCCGTGTCATTTTTTCTAGGCATTTAGTATATCAAATATTCAGAGAATAACAAGACTGAACCAAAGTCGGTGGGGAGGTGCCTAGGTGGGGTAGAAATCATGTTCCTATTGAATCCAAGAGGTCTCCAATTCTTTATAAATAAATACGAAAAAGAGCTTACTAACTCTGGTTTGATTGGATATGTTTATCTAATCAGTTATTATGAAATAGTCAAAAGTACCTCTCATATTTTGATAAATAAATGAGAAAAACACCACATACACTGTTTGTTTTTAATCTTAATAATTAAAAAACATTAAAAATTAATTAGTACGCTATGTTCCCCATCCGTTCACTCTCACACATACAACGTCATATACATGATCTTACATCTAGGTATCTTGAACGGAAAGAAAACTGATACGTCATAAACCGATACTAATTACCAATACAGCTTAATCTAACGACCGTTTTGGTTCAAATTTGACAAAAAAGTAAAGGTATACAAGGTATATTTCATACATTTCAAATATTTCAAAACATTTTTTTGGAAGTACATGTAAAACGTTTCATTAAGCCTACTCTTGTAATCATATTTTCGAAACCGTGATCCGCCAGACCAATTTAAACCAATTTTGGTGTGGAAGGTCGCTATGAAGAAATTAGACTTATAGCCAATTTTAACAGATACGTGTTTTTTTTTTTTTTTTTTTTTTTTTTTTTTTTTTTTTTTTTTTTAAAATCTTTTAGCTCTTTATTTTCTTTTTTTCAATTGCAATTCAGGGGCATTTTTTTTTTTGCCTTTTCTTTGACAATTTCTATCCTTGTAGCGAAATCGGACATTCAAGTAGTTTCAAATTCAACAACGTTGAGACATACATTGTACAGTAGTCAATGAGCGGAATTTTAGGAGTGTTTACGTCATTATTGAACCATATATTTTTATGGTAAAATTATTTGACATTTAAGATTCAGAATAGTGCAAATGAAATTAAAGTTAATAAAAAGTTAGAGAAGAAAAACATATATCGTCATTCATTTGTCTTTTTATAGCGAGTTTCGCAACATATTTAAATCTTCGACGATTTTTGTGGAATTTTTTTAAGTCAAATCTGTTAATCAATTGCCCATACTTTACTAAAACAATGAGAAATAGTTTGGTATATATAAAAACCTTGTAATTGATAAGCAATAATATAGAAAACATCCCTACCTTATGTTGTTAATTAAGATTATGTCCTTTATCTCAAACGGAAATAAAAGTTTAATCCACTTAGATTTTATACGTCACAAATTATAGGATTGATAGCAGATATGCATTCAAAATGATTCACGCAAATAAGTAATAAAAACTAAAAACAAAATACAGGTAATTTCATTTATAATCATAAAAGGTAAATGTATAAATCAAATAATCGCCTCGGTCTAGTTATTGCGATCATACGTAGATAAGACACAAACTTTTTTCTTTCTATACGTTAATTGCAATATTTATAAGCAGCGCATGTTTCTCGTTTTTGCGCAAGTAAAAGGAAAGCTACTTTGCATGTCACCCATGTGTCATGGTAGTTTCTCAACCAAACCAACGGCCCGCCTACTTGTAAATATGCTTGCTTCATGTATAAACAATCTTTGTTATTTTTTTTTCTAACAATGATGGATTAATGACAATTGATCCGTTATATATTAATCGTTTCAGTCTTGGTAAAATAATCTTAACAACTTTTCTCAAAGATATATCGCATTGGTTGGTTAAAGAGCAAAACGCGCTTTTCTCCTATTATTCCCGGATTTCTTAATCTGCAACTAATTAGATTTCAAAATAGGCGTTGTCAATTGGTTTTCTTTTCCATAGGTGTCTGGGGACAGGAATCTGCATATTTCTAGATATTATTATTTTTTTCAATTAATGTGGGAACCAAGTATTAGGATTCTGCATCTCAAAACTCTTTATTTCAACCTTTATAGGTGGGTTTTTTTAAAGGTTGAAATAAAGAGTTTTAAGCTGCAGAATCCTAATACTTGGTTCTCACATTAATTGAAAAAATAATAATATGAAGAAATATGCAGATTCCTGTCCCCAGACACCTATGTTCTTTTCCGTAGAAACGGATATGGTGAGAATTGGGTTGTAGCATGTCGCACAAACAATGCCTTAAAATTCAAGGACTATAATTTAAGATCTTTAAAACTCAAATTCTGTCAGATTTTTCTTTACTTCAAATACGGTCTGGAACACAATGGTCTTTTTACAATTCATTTGATCATAATTTTAAACCATATTTTCCATGTGTTGCAATAGAGTTTCTTCATATCTTCACAGATTTTTCGTTAGGTGCGGAATACAAAATTACACTGATGACCTAAGAAAACAAGGTGAAACTTATCGATTTTTAAACAGACTTAAATTCAATATCGAAATAATATTTTGAAATGTTAATAATATAACAATCTAGTCTCCGTTTCAACATTTTTAGAAAAAAATACAATGAAAAAATTGTACTACAATAATTTATAAAAGCAGCGGTATATGTCAACTCAATAATTAATTCATGTAAATATTTTGTTCATATTACTTCCTCGTTCAAAGCATTCAATAATTAATTTCCAACATCCGTAACGGGTCGCAAGGAAAAGCGATTAAAACTTTATTTGAGACATGTACTGGGTATGAAATCGCTATCTAGAAGTGTCGCTTAAGATATTTTTCACAGTTTATACCAAAGCTTGCAGGAATATAACGTTATATAACGTTACTTTGGACAGGGTAACGCATCACACACACACACACACACACACACACACACACACACACACACACACATATTTGTCTATCTTTTCATGGGGCCTCATTGGCCGAGTGGTTTAAAGCGCACGCTTACGGATCACAGCGCCTCTCACATCCTGGGTTCGAATCTAACTCGGGACAGATCCTAGTGTGAGAAAGTTTGTCTGTTTGCTTGCCGAAGGTCGGTGGTTTTCTCCGGGCACTCCGGTTTCCTCCAACATCCCAGAACTGACCGCCTCGAAATAAGTGAAAGAATCTTGACTGAGGCGTAAAATACCATTACTCCATTCCACTCTATCTTTTCAAGAGAACTATTTTGTTAGATACATTGTTTGATAATGAAAATTCAAAAATAGCAATAACGTAATGTCTTGACAGTTACAAAAAAGATAAAATAGAATCAACTTGAGATGGGACAATACTAAATGTTCTGTAAGTCTTTGTTAACCCTGTTGTCAATGTCTCATTGCAAAACCATACCTTGTATACAAGGTTTCTTCTTCTACAACCTCCATTTTTACGTCATTGGACCTTTTAACCCCATTTTGTCTAGACATCTAGTAATATCAAATAATTAGAGAATTCACAATGGATATTTTAAATACAGCTGAGATTAAAATTTGGATTCTCGTAACTTGACCATTTGGTAGTGGTATTAGTAAAAAAAAATAAACCCCCGTAACGATTCGTCTAAAGGAAGAAACATTTTAAATGACAACCGATGACATCATTTTAACCTTCATAAAACATATCAACAAGCAACATTTTAAACAAGAGGCCCATGGGCCTTAACGCTCACCTGAAGATATGTCCAATATTGTTTGCAAAGTGCAATAGACAATATATTAAGTACAGAAACTTTAAAAGTTTTCTCAAGTTAAGAACTCCCACAAAACTTAATCAGAAATATATCCACTCACTTTTCATTTATAAGTAGCTTATATAATATGCATGAAGTAACTGAAGTGCAATGACTAATTTCCAAATCAATAATGAATTTTAGTATAATTATGCAGCTATGTCCTTGACCTTTGAACATATATGACCTCGAACCACATATGATTGTCAAGTCAATACCTACAATATTCTAATATACATGCCTATGCACGACATTAATAGCTTTCAAGATAATTAACAATTTTAGTATTCCTATGTTGATATGACCTTGATCTTTGAACATATAACCTTGAACCATATAACAAAATGACCGTCATATCAATACCTACAATATTCTAATATACATGCCTATACAAAACATTAAGTTTTCAAGATAATTGGCAATTTAAGTCTTGTTTTGCTGCTGTGACCTTGACCTTTGAACGTATGACCTTGAACTATATATCAAAATGATTGGCATGTCAATACCTACAATATTCTACTATACATGCCTATACAAAAAGTTAATAGTTTTCAAGATAATTAGCAATTAAAGTCTTCTTTTGCAGCTGTGACTTTGACCTTTCAACATATGACCTTGAACCATATATCAAAATGATTGTAATGTCAATACCTACAATATTCTAATATACATGCCTATGCACGACATTAATAGCTTTCAAGATAATTAACAATTTTAGTATTCCTATGTTGATATGACCTTGATCTTTGAACATATAACCTTGAACCATATAACAAAATGACCGTCATATCAATACCTACAATATTCTAATATACATGCCTATACAAAACATTAAGTTTTCAAGATAATTGGCAATTTAAGTCTTGTTTTGCTGCTGTGACCTTGACCTTTGAACGTATGACCTTGAACTATATATCAAAATGATTGGCATGTCAATACCTACAATATTCTAATATACATGCCTATACAAAAAGTTAATAGTTTTCAAGATAATTAGTAATTCAAGTTTTCTTTTGCAGCTGTGACCTTGACCTTTTAAAATATGACCTTGAACCATATATCAAAATGACCGTCATGTCAATACCTACAATATTCTAATATACATGCCTTTACAAAAAGTTAATAGTTTTCAAGATAATTTGCAATTTAAGTTTTCTTTTGCAGCTGTGACCTTGACATTTGAACGTATGACCTTGTACCATATATCAAAATGATAGGCATGTCAATACCTACAATATTCTAGTATACATGCCTATACAAAAAATTAATAGTTTTCAAGATAATTAGCAATTTAAGTTTTCTTTTGCAGCTGTGACCTTGACCTTTCAACATAGGACCTTGAACCATATATCAAAATGACTGTCATGTCAATACCTACAATATTCTAATATACATGCCTATACAAAAAGTTAATAGTTTTCAAGATAATTAGCAATTAAAGTCTTCTTTTGCAGCTGTGACTTTGACCTTTCAACATATGACCTTGAACCATATATCAAAATGATTGTAATGTCAATACCTACAGTATTCTAATATACATGCCTATACAAAAAGTTAATAGTTTTCAAGATAATTTGCAATTTAAGTTTTCTTTTGCAGCTGTGGCCTTGACCTTTGAACATATGACCTTGAACCATATATCAAAATGATTGGCATGTCAATACCTACAATATTCTAATATACATGTCTATACAAAAAGTTAATAGTTTTGCAGATAATCAACTATAACGGTAATAGTTGTGCATCTTTGACCTTGACGTTTGAACCCATGATCTTGATCTATATATTAAAATGATCGTCATGTCACTACCTACAATTAACCGAAAATCCCATGCCATTATCACCTGCATTGCAATATTTGTGCAATTTTTTATCAAAGGTCAAAAGCAGGGACATGACCTTGACCTTTGACCTTGACATCTTTTGGAAGAAAATAGCAATACAAGATCAACAGTGAAAACTCCATACAATTATCTTCAGCCGTTATTGAGTTATAACAACAAATGTCTCATTTTCAAACTTACATAATTTTACGCAAAAAACGCGTGACCTATTTTTCGCTCAATTTTCATGAAAAACACAATTTCAATGTTCCCAGGTATGCTGAATCCAAATATCCAATCAAAATTTGCCTGCACCTTTTGGTTTCAGAGAAGAAGATTTTTTTGTTTTTTTGCTATTTTTAGTAACAGCGGCCATTTTGTTGGGCGTGGCCAAACCCGGAACACAATTTTGAAAGGCTGTTACCCAGGCATGATAATCACCAAGTTTCATCATATTTGGCGCAGTAGTTTTGGAGGAGAATATTAAAATGTAAAGTTTACACACGACGGACGACGGACGACGGACGACGCACGACGGACGACGGACGGTGATAGATTGCAATAGCTCATCTGAGCCTTACGCTCAGGTGAGCTAAAAATCTCACATTGCTGGTATGTTTGTTATTGCCATTTTTTAAAATAAAAAAGAAATAGTACGAACGATTTTTAAGTTGTAATAATGATTTTAAAAAAATCATACAAACGGTTTTTTAAATCGTTCAGACGATTTTTTTCAAATCATTCAAACGATTTTCTATTGTAAAATCATTTGTACGATTTGAAAATATTTTAAACGATTTAAAAAAAAAATTTACTTAAAAATTGTCATTAATAAGCTTTCGTATCATGACTCTATATAATTATGACTTGCAATATACACAAAACAATATACCTCAGTATTAAAATACTACAGGACCTGGGATCCCGGTGGCTGAGTGGTCTAAAGCGCGCGCTTAAGGATGACAGCGCCTCTCACCACTTTGATTCGAATTCCACTCAGGACAGATTCTGGTGTGAGAAAGTTAGCCAGTTCGCTTGCCGAAGGTCGGTTGTTTTCTTCGGGCACTCCGACTTCCTCCACTATCCCAGAACTGACCGCCTTGACTTGACTGGGGCGTTAAACACCATCACTCCACTGTACAGCACACATAAACATCTGCATTTCGTAACTAAGTATTAAACAGACATGATTCTAAACCTTTTGCGTATTTCCTAACTCTTTGACATTTTTATTTTTAAAAGACATGTAATGAAGTTTTTTATTTGCATAAATCAACCTAATATTAGCCAATGATAAGCTGGTTTACAGACATACCTTCGCCCAGCCTCCGTAATCGGATTAATACAAGGCAGATAAATATAAACAATGATTATTTCAAGATCAGTGTGTGGATTTTTAAAAAAAAAAAAAAAAATTAAAAATCATTTTTCAAATTTTATCTTATTTTTTATTATTGAAAGTCTGATCTCCATTTTTATAGACTATGTATTGTGATATTAGTACAGGTTATTATATTACGGTTATTTCGGAATAACTGGTTTTTCACTGTTCATCCTTCGTTGTTGGAATGAATGTTTTTAAAGGAAAACTGAAAAAAAAAACCAAAGTAAAATGTTGATTTCATCCAGGAGTCGTTCGAAGTTATAAGATTTATTGATTGATTTAATGAGGTTTAACATTCCAGTCAAGAATATATCACTTATATCGAGACACCATCAGCTAAAATAGGGTGGCAGAAATTTCGACCTTTGCCGCGCGATCAGGGAAATGAAGTGGTAGAAATTTTGTGAGCTCAGGGCAATGTGCAAGGAGAGTTCTTTAATCTGTTACACCTCTTGTCACCACCTTAGGACTGTGTGACATTCATTTCTAAACGCCGAGTGTTTGGCAAAAGAACAGTCACTACCTATTTTAATTCTTGATCAGACCCGGTCGGGATTCGAACTGAGACCACCTACATACGAAGCCAACCTTCTCCCAACTTAGCAACTTAGTATACTAAGAATTTTACGTGTAAATCCTTAGTTACACGGTAATGTACTTGGATTTACGTTTTAAAACGTTTTAATTTTGCCGACAAAATAAAAGTTAATAACCAAACCCGGGAAAGGAAGTAACTTCCGAAGTGTTGTCCTCAACGATAACAGGTTTATTTACGTTTTGTATGTTTTATAAGTATCCACTATGTAATGCTACGATTTGCTTTGTTTTTTCCACGCACTATCCGTTTTAAAACACAGTACACACACATACCATCGCTACGTTTATCCACATATCGTCTGCATTTAGACGCGGTAGAGCTTTGGCTGAACTTTGCTACGTTACACTTCCTGCTTTGTACGAATTAAATGTGTCATTACGATTCAGAGAGTCCTGAAAAGGTTGCAAAGCTTCAGCGTATTGTTTTGCTCAAATCAAGCGGTTTTACTGAGGATAAGATAAATGTTTACGAACGTACCCCCGTACACACACTTTGCCAAGTCATAAGTCAATCTGCCTATACTCATATTAGCTTAAAACAGAAAAAATAGAGATAGTTTTTTAATGAGTGATTAAATAACATGTAATATATACTAGCCAATACAACGAAGAACATGACACAATACCGTTAATAGTCAAAACACGCCAAAACAACCAAGAACATGACACTTTGGAGTAAATAGGCAAAACACGCCAAGACAACCAAGAACATGACAAATTGGAGTAAATACTAGTAGCCAAAACAACCAAGAACATGACACATTGGAGTAAATAGCCAAAACACGCCAAAACAACCAAGAACATGACACATTGGAGTAAATAGCCAAAACACACCTAGACAACACGCCATAACAGTAAAACACTTTATTTTGGCGAGCATTTTATTTTCACGAATTTCGCGAGATAAGAGATTTTCGCGAAAATAAAGTGTAGTAAAATTAAAGTCGCGTCTTTGTGATTTGATTTCAATATTATTGGGATTCGGGAGACCCGGAATAGTAGGTTTCCGTAGTTTCCCTGATTTTAGCCAAGCATACATCTTTGCACTGAGAGAATTTATTACCGAATGATTTAAAATTACACCTGTAATTCATGTAAGCTTTTGAGTACTGATCAGCTTGGCAGTAAACAAAAAGAAGTTGATTACTTATCGATTTTTGTTGATAAAGATAGGTAACAATAAGTTGTTTAATCTATCAGGTATATTTATCAACAAGTTATCTTAATATTTTTTATATCGGTTTCAATTTACTGGCACCAGACGGGAAGTTATGTGCATTTATGTATGATGGAAATCGCGAAAATAAAAGTTTGCAAACTGATTCTAAAAAGCGAAAGGCAAAAAACATGTCGCGAAAATAGAGTATTTTACAGTAGCCAACGCACGACCAATACAACCATAAGCATGACACAATACTGTTAGATGTCAAAACACGACCAATACAACCATAAGCATGACACAAACACAATAATTAGCCAAAACACGACCAATACAACCATAAGCATGACACAAACACAATAAATAGCCAAAACACGACCAATACAACCAAGAACATGACACAATGCAGTGAATAGTCAAAACATGACCAATACAACCATAAGCATGACACAAACACAATAAATAGTCAAAACACGACCAATACAACCAAGAACATGGCACAATACAGTAAATAGCCAAAACACGACCAATACAACCAAAAACATGACACAATGCAGTGAATAGTCAAAACACGACCAATACAACCAAGAACATGACACAATGCAGTGAATAGTCAAAACACGACCAATACAACCATAAGCATGACACAAACACAATTAATAGCCAAAACACGACCAATACAACCAAGAACATGACACAATGCAGTGAATAGTCAAAACACGACCAATACAATCATAAGCATGACACAATATAGAAAATAGCCAAAACACGACCGATACAACCAAGAACATAGCACAATACAGTAAATAGCCAAAACACGACCAATACAGCCAAGAACATGACACAATACAGCTATAAGTGAAAACACGACCAATAAAACCAAGAACATGACACAATACTGTAAATTGTCAAAACACGATCAATACAAGCAAGAATATGACACAATACAGTTAATTGTAAAACACGTTCAATACAACCGAGAACATGACACATAACAGTAAATAGTCAAACACGACCAAGACAACGAAGAACATGACACAATACTATTAATATTCAAAACATGACCAATTCAACCAAGAACATGACACATTCAGTGAATGGCCAAACACGACCAATGCAACCAAGAACACGACACATTACAGTGAATAGTGAAACACGACCAAGACAACGAAGAACATGATACAATATTGTTAATAGTCAAAACACGACCAATACTACCAAATACATGACACATTACAGTAAATAGCAAAAACACAACTAATAAAACCAAGAACATGACACAATACAGTAAATAGCAAAAACACAACTAATAAAACCAAGAACATGACACAATACAGTAAATAGCCAAATCACGACCAAATAACCAAGAACATGACACATTACAGTAAATAGCAAAAACACAACTAATAAAACCAAGAACATGACACAATACAGTAAATAGCCAAATCACGACCAATATAACCAAGAACATGACACATTACAGTAAATAGCCAAAACACGACCAATGCAACCAAGAACATGACACAATACAATAAATAGCCAAAACACGACCAATACAACCAAGAACATGACACAATACAGTAAATAGCCGAACATGACACATTACAGTAAATAGCAAAAACACAACTAATAAAACCAAGAACATGACACAAAACAGTAAATAGCCAAATCACGACCAATATAACCAAGAACATGACACATTACAGTAAATAGCCAAAACACGACCAATGCAACCAAAAACATGACACAATACAGTAAATAGCCAAAACTCGACCAATACAACCAAGAACATGACACATTACTGTAAATAGCCAAAACACGACCAATATAACCAAGAACATGACAAAATACTGTTTATAGTCAAAACACGACCAATACAACAAAGAACACACAATACAGGAAATAGTCAAAACACGACCAATACAACTAAAAACATAATGTATTACAGTAAATAGCCAAAACACGACTAGTACAAGCAAGAACATGAAATATTACAGTAAATGGTCAAACATAACCAAGACAACGAAGAACATGACACAATACTGTTAACAGTCAAAACACGACCAATACAAGAAAAAACAAACACAAACAGGGCGCATTGATTACTCTATAACTAAATTCACCGTTACACTGCTGCTAATTTAACCAGTGGTTGGATTGTTAGCTGGCTAAGGAACAACTTCTGCAATTACTGCATCATTTGTCCGGTTCAAGCATGTAAAAGTCACCATAAGTACTTTTTAGTACAAAGCAGAATAATATTTGCTGCATTCCACAACCAGATTTGTAAGTTTATTGACAAGATCCGAGAGGTTTTACCAACATTTAGCTAGTGAAAGAATATTAAGTTGTTAACGTCACTTTTTACCGTAGACACAGACCCAACGACCCCCCCCCCCACACCGTTGCTTATAAATACGTTTTAACATTTTCTTGTTTTAATTCCACTTCGTGACTCCGACTATTGCCATGTACTAAGCATGTTATTGGCTCCTAGCTTTATACATGTATATAAATTCTACGTACTTTTATTGAACAGAAATCATTAACTATTCTGATCTTATATATGTCTGATAGGCGATCACATTACCTGAAAAATAAAACGTGACAATCCTATCAGACAACATCAACCGAATTTTCTGAGAAAAAATCCGTCTGCGTCAGTCTTTGTTTTTTTTTTAAATATCATTATGTTATTGTCGCATGTTATATTATATCCGAGATATTCAGATCAGTCTGAGCAGGTCTTAGTTATTAAACATAAATCATATTTCCTTCACAAAAGCAAGGTATTTATTTATTTATTACAAAACTCCGCAGCATGGCATGTAATTAAAATGTTTGGGTTTCATTTGAAATCATTTTATATAAAATTATATCTGTTGTGGGTACATCGACAAACAGCTCGTTTATGTAAATATTTGGTTTCCATTTAAACAGGCTGAGGTGAGACAGTGTATCTTTGTTTATTTCCTTACTGATTTTATGTGTAACATTTTGAAAACGGTAAACGTTTTACAAATTGATTGGCATGCATTGCAAATTCTTGGAAAATCGAGTAGAATGGAGTGGAGTAACGGTGTTTTACGCCTTTAATCAAGATTCTGTCATTTTTTTCGAGGCGGTCAGTTCTGGGATGGTGGAGGAAACCGGGAGCCCGGAGAAAACCACCGACCTTCGGCAAGCGAACTGACAAACTTTCTCACACTAGAATCTGTGCCGAGTGGGATTCGAAGTTAGGCGGTGAATGGTGTTGTGATCCATAAACGTGTGCTTTAGACCACCCATTTTACGAGAAAACGTCAACCGATGTGATTCCATATTTAAAAAAAGTGTCCCGCTATGCTTGGCGTACCCAATGATATAGTTCGCAGGCCCGTAGGCAGGTATTTTAGAAAGGGGGTGCGATTATTAAGAATGAAGGCGCACGCACCGCAGGTGTGCCTCACTAGGGGGGTCTTGGGGCATGCTCCCCCGGAAGACTTTTGAAATAAAACCCAAAATAGTGTATTTTTACGAAAGCCCATTGAGCTCACTTTCGTAGAAGAAAAAAATAAAAACAACGCGTTACTACGCGCAGTTTTTGCGAATAAACGCCAAACTTTCGCGAATAAACGCGTAGTTTTCGCGTTATTACGCGTAACTTTCGCGTTATTACGCGTTACTTTCGCGGTTAAGGTAGGTTTGACTGCCAGTTGAACAATGGATAATGAAAACTTGGCAAAAAATAGGATATAGAAGCCAAATATCACATCAAATTTTGCCTCGGAGAAGTGGTTCTGGAGAAGAAGATATTTTAGACTTTAGCTATGTAGGTCACTGTGACCTACTTCTGGTAGCCATGGCAACCAAAAACAAAAATCTAAATGGCAATGTTCTATAGTTGCTTTTCACCAAGTTTTAATAATATGTGGTGCTTTTTTCACTATTCGACATGTTAAACTAAAAAGAAGCCCGATTAATTTTACTGTACTCATGCCTAAATATAAGTGATACGATTTCTATCATAACTCATGTGATAAATCATAGTATATAAAAAATACTCCATGTTATTTTCCATTATCATTTTAAAAATGATGTTGATATAGCCTTAATATTGTGATTTTCTAGAGGTCACCAATATACTGAATTGAACAATGCGTGCTAAACATCGCATAGAGTATTTTTTCCTTCTCGTTAACTTTAACTTTTTTACTATCCTTTTCAGCGTTGATTTACTTATAATGATGTTATGCCCAATTGCTAGGAAGCATAAAATTTCAGCATGCGATAACCCAAGTTCAAAATATAACCTCACAAAGTTTACTCTTTGTTTTACCATTCTATATTGAGTAAATTACATTAAAATATTTCAGCTATGTCTTGTTTATATAGAAAGTAACGCGTAATTACGCGAAAGTTACGCATTAATTCGCGAAGTTACGCGTTTATTCGCAAAGTTACGCGTAATTACGCAAAAGATACGCGTTGATTCGCAAAAGTTACGCGTGAAAACGCGTTATTGATATTTTTAGCTCAACTGGCTAAAGCCAGATGAGTTTATGGCATGATGCGTGCGTCCGTCCGTCCAGCAAAAACTCTGAAACTACTGGGCCAATTTTAACAAAACTTGGCAGGAATGATCCCTAGGAGTAGATGAAAATTTGTACAATTGGTTTCCATTGCAACCAAAATTAGGTCACAGCGACCTAGAATGCAAAAAACCTAAAAAAAAAAAAAAAAAAAAAGCTTCTTCTCTGAAACCATAGGTTATATGCAAAGTCTGATGTGATATTTGGCTTCTAGACACCCTTAAACATATAGGTTGTACATTTCGTGAAATTCCGTCAAAAACGCGTTTTGAGCGTTTTTCTGTCAAACTTCGTAAAAAGTGCAAATAAGGCTTAAAATGGGATATCAACTTTGAAAATTTTCTTCTCTGAAACCATGAAGCCTTAAGCTTTCATATTTGGCAGTTAATATCAGCTTGAGCCCCTTTACCGTGTTTGTACAAATGGTGGCCCCCGGTCCTTTTTGGCCCCACCCCAGAGGTCCATATATCTGCATATGCATATATTGGAAATCAAATTTAAACATCTTCTTCTCTGAAACTGTAAGGCCTACAGCTTTTATATTTAGCATTTAACATCAGCTCAAGTTACTGAATTTTCCCATCCAGTAAATGCTATATAAGTAATATCCCTTTTGACAAATTTCTCAAAATGTGCTATTGAAACAAAAATTTTTCAATACATTCAATATTTAACCCTGCTCACCAAGCTTATACAATTTCCTGCCTTCTTAACACTTTTTCTTATTTGCTAATCTAATATCAACTAATAAAGCAAATGAAAAGTAGCTAATTGCCTTTTCAACAACATGCATTTTCGTCAGTTGAGCTCCACTAGCCCTTTTGGGCTTCTTGTTTTCTCCTACAAAAGTGAGCTCAATGGGCTTTCGTAGCATTTTAGAGTATTTTGATGAACAAATAATAGTCAATTATGATGTTTTGAAGTTCCATTTTTTCTTGTTTTAATTTCAAAACAAATGTTTTCAAAACGATTTTAGGGTTTAATAGTGGTAAATGATTTTAACAAGGCTTTAACAGTCCTTAATGGTTTTCAAAAGGGGGGTGCGTTGGCACCCCTCGCACCCCCCCCCTGAATACGGGCCTGGTTAGTATAAATATATTCATTGCACTGTCTAAAAATGGCGTTTTATTGCTATAAATTTGATGGCCGTGCAAAGCAATCAAATTACGACCGTTGCTTTTATAAAATTTGTTTGCTTTGCACCACAAAGCATTTATATAAAACAAGGGGGATATAGCATTTCTATGTACTTTAATGATTATTTTTACATTTCGTATTTTTTGAGTTTTATTTTGCTATTTTATCTTTTAATAACTCTCAAATACTACCGTTTGCAACGTGAGAAAAGTTATGTCGATAGCGTCACGTGTGTAGCCATAATTATGTCACGTTTTATATAATGGCACCTATTTGGCAAACGATAATAAAACAAAAATATGCTTTTTAGCAGAAAAATAAACAAATAATAATCAAACGTTGTAGAAAACAGTTAGTACAGGTGGCAGTGGTTTGGTGGTGGTTAAGAGTGATTTGGTGATGGTTGAGAGTGAATAGGTGGTGGTTGAGAGTGGTTTGGTGGTGGTGACATGTTTACTTGATTATGATATTTGTTGTGTGACATATTCGTTTTGTTGGGACATGTTTATTCTTCACTATGTTTTCTTTTGGTTTACTTTGTTGTGACATGTACACTTTGTTGTGACATGTTTACTTTGTTGTGACATGTACACTTTGTTGTGACATGTACACTTTGTTGTGACATGTTTACTTTGTTGTGACATGTACACTTTGTTGTGACATGTTTACTTTGTTGTGACATGTTTACTTTGTTGTGACATGTACACTTTGTCGTGACATGTACACTTTGTTGTGGCGTGTTCACTTTGTTGTGACATGTTTACTTTGTTGTGACATGTACACTTTGTCGTGACATGTACACTTTGTTGTGACATGTTTACTTTGTTGTGACATGTACACTTTGTCGTGACATGTACACTTTGTCGTGACATGTACACTTTGTTGTGACATGTACACTTTGTTGTGACATGTTTCATTGTAATGACATGTTTCCTTTGTTTTGACATGTTCACTTTGTTGTGACATGTTTCTTTTGTTGTGACATATTTACTTTGTTGTGACATGTTCACTTCGTTGTGATTTTTAATGTATGTTTGTTTGTTGTTCCGTTTTGTTTTTTATTAATTTCTATTCGGTTTTAAAAAAAAGTTGTATAATATTTTATGTGTTTACCCAAACTATTAATTTTTTAAAAATCAAAACAAGGTACTAGAAGGTTTTTATTTTCTCTACATGAATTTATAGAAAATAAATAAAAATCTTTAAACATACATAGATTAATGACTTTTCAAAATATTTACGTTATTTTAAAAATAATTGTAATGGAAATTCGCATTGTATAAACCGCCGCCAGACAATCATTTCTATTATAACAAACATAAGATTGAATTAAGAGCGGCTGATTGATTTTCAACATGCAATGCAGTATGTAAATTTAAAATGAAACACGTTTAGGTCAGACACATTTTTCAACATATGATTTTTTAAATAACGATCTTGTTATCTAAGTCGCAGTCAGACTTCAACCTAGACCTGAAATACATGGCTCCGAACGGCTTTTTTATAATACTGATGTTGCCGTTTCCGAAACGGCAACATCAGTATTATAAAAAAGCCGTTCGGAGCCATGTATTTCAGGTCTAACTTCAACCTTACTAACTTATTATTTTTTCAAGACCTTTAGCAATTTTATTCTATTTTTTGACACAATTTTAAGACACTGTAATTTCTTGATCAATAATCCATTACATAATTATATATAATTTGATTTATATTTATTGCGCCATTAGATAACTGTACGATTGAATAAGTTTTATCTCTCCTATTTACACCTGCGCCGACTATTTAGGTTTAATAAGACACCGCGTGATTAATACCCCCCCCCCCCCCCACACCCCATAAAATATTTTCACAGGACGTTCTGGAAGACTTTTTTGTTACATACTCCAATAATACATAAAAAACGCCAAATATTGCGTTTCTTTCAAAATTAAAATAAATAAATAAATAAAAAATAAAACAGATAGTGAATAAAAACCACAAAATGAGATTCCAATGTCAATGATGGTCATTGTGCTTCTCGTTTTTAGTGTGTATATACGTGTGACGTTGCGTGATAATAATAATAATAATAATAATAATAATAATAATAATAATAATAATAATAATAACATATTTTATTATTATTATTATTATTGTTGTTGTTGTTGTTGTTGTCTACCTTGAACCACTGGAAGTTATATCTTCGTATAAGTGTCATAAGATTACACTATGATTACCAGTAAATCAATTCTTTTAAATTGTAAGTTACATCATGTTGATTACAGGTGTGGGTCTCAATCTAATGAATGTGTCTAATAAACAAAATCGATTAATAATAATTTTAATTACATGGAGGCGTCAACAGAATGTAAATTCCCCTTCATTAAATAATTTTATTTTAAAAAATTTAAAGAAAATTCAACTAGGAGCCTCGAAACATGCTTGTTCGATTTGGATTTCTGAAGATGTAATAGAAATCCACCAAAATCTTCCTTATTTCGTGATGGATTTTAATAAAATTTTCGCTAAAGCCATATTTAAGAATGACGAATAACATATGTAAAAACAGAAAATCGTTAAATTAAACTTTATTTCTTTTACAACGATTTAGAAACAAGTTGTGGAACTTATATTAATCTAGCTCGTTGGCCCGAATTGTAGCGCGCGTGAGGTCTTATTGTGGGAGGAAAACCGGAGAACGCGGAGAAAAACCCACGTGCTCAAGCAGGTGACCTCATCGACGCTGGGAAAATCGTTACAGGTACCCTTTAACTGACCAGGTCTATCTATAAAGCAATAAAAAGTTGTTTCGCCCATGCTAAAAAGAGGAATGACAGAACATTTTACAGTTAATTCTTGGTAAGTTATAGATATTACTTAAAAAAATGAGTAAAATTGCATTCTA
Organism: Tegillarca granosa; assembly: GCA_029721355.1. NCBI lineage: Eukaryota > Metazoa > Mollusca > Bivalvia > Arcoida > Arcidae > Tegillarca > Tegillarca granosa. The sequence goes on from CM056603.1 coordinate 32,719,117, forward strand.
ACCCCCCCCCCCCCCCTCACACCCCCCCCCCCCCCCCCGTGATGTAAAAATAATTTAAACCAGTTTTTAAATGATGTTTTCCTCGAATAAAGATTTGGCCATTTGATTTCTAATGACGTTGCAGTTGTTGACGTCGACAACAAAATGTGTCTAGAGGTTTTAGAAAAAGTCTGAGAATGATCCGAAGGAATTTAACGCTATGGTGTTAAGGAAATATTCCAACCTATCATATAATTGGATTTGTGCAAAGTTTAATGAATCAAGTATTACGTATATACATGTATATGAATGTTTATGTGACTGGTAGTGTTTTTTTATTCCAATTTCGAGAATTAATCTGACATACAATTTTTATGATGACAGCGACAGCATTAGGTTAAAAGCAATAAGTTTGACAAAATTCAGCAAAATTCGATTGCGTAAAATACTCCTGAAGCAAGATGAAAGTGCGTAAAAAATACTCCTGAAGCAGAATGAGAGTGCATAAAATACTCCTGAAGCAAAATGAGTGCGTAAAAAATACTCCTGAAGCAAAATAAGAGTGCGTAAAAAATACTCCTGAAGCAAAATAAGAGTGCGTAAAAAATACTCCTGAAGCAAAATGAGTGCGTAAAAATACTCCTAAAGCAAAATAAGAGTGCGTAATATACTCCTAAAGCAAAAGAAAGTGCGTAATAATACTATTGAAGCAAAAGAAAATGCGTAAAAATATTCCGAAAGCAAAAAAAAGTGCGTAAAAATACTCCTAAAGCAAATGAAAGTGCGTAAAAATACTCCTAAAGCAAAATGAAAGTGCGTAAAAATACTCCTAAAGCAAAAGAAAGTGCGTAAAAATACTTCTGAGGCAAGACGAAAGTGTGTAGATTCTCCTAAAGCAAACTGAGAATGCGTAAAAATACTCCTGAAGCAAAAGAAAGTGCGTAAAAAAACTCCTGAAGCAAAATGAGAGTGCGTAGATACTCCTAAAGCAAAATGAAGGCGTAAAAATACTCCTAAAGCAAAATGATAGCGTAATAATACTATTGAATCAAAAGAAAATGCGTAAAAATATTCCTAAAGCAAAAAAAAAGTGCGTAAAAAAACTCCTTAAGCAAATGAAAGTGCGTAAAAATACTCCTAAAGCAAAATGAAAGTGCGTAAAAATACTCCTAAAGCAAAAGAAAGTGCGTAAAAATACTCCTAATGCAAAATAAGGGTGCGTAAAGATATTCCTAAAGCAAAATGAGAGTCCGTAAAAATACTCCTAAAGCAAATGAAAGTGCGTAAAAATACTCCTGAAGCAAAATGAGAGAGCGTAAAGATACTCCTAAAGCAAAATGAAAGTGCGTATAAATATTCCTAAAGCAAAAGAAAGTGCGTAATAATACTCCTAAAGCAAAAGAAACTGCGTAAAAATAAACCTAAAGCAAATGAAAATGCGTAAAAATACTCCTGAGGCAAGACGAAAGTGTGTAGATTCTCCTAAAGCAAACTGAGAATGCGTAAAAATACTCCTGAAGCAGAATGAGAGTGCATAAAATACTCCTAAGCAAAAGAAAGTGCGTAATAATACTACTGAAGCAAAAGAAAATGCGTAAAAATATTCCTAAAGCAAAAAAAAAGTGCGTAAAAATTGTCCTTAAGCAAATGAAAGTGCGTAAAAATACTCCTAAAGCAAAATAAAAGTGCGTAAAAATACTCCTAAAGCAAAAGAAAGTGCGTAAAAATACTCCTGAAGCAAAATGAGAGTGCGAAAAGATATTCTAAAGCAAAATGAAAGTGCGTTAAAATACTCTAAAGCAAAATGAAAGTGCGTAAAAACACTTCTTAAGCAAAATGAAAGTGCGTAAAAATACTTCTAAAGCAAAATGAAAGTACGTAAAATTACTCCTAAAACAAAATGAAAGTGCGTAAAAAATACTCCTAAAGCAAAATGAGAGTGCGTAAAAATACTCCTTAAGCAAAATGAGAGTGCGTAAAAATACTCCTAAAGCAAAATGAGAGTGCGTAAAGATACTCCTATAGCAAAATGAGAGTGCGTAAAAATATTCCTAAAGCAAAAGAAAGTGCGTAAAAAAACTTCTAAAGCAAAATGAGAGTGCGTAGATACTCCTCAAGCAAAAGAAAGTGCGTAAAAATCCTCCTGAAGCAAAAGAAGGTGTGTAAAAATACAACTAAAGCAAAAGAAAGTGCGTAAAAATCCTCCTAAAGCAAAATGAGAGAGCGTAAAAATATTCCTAAAGCAAAAAAAAGTGCGTAAAAATACTCCTGAAGCAAAATGAGAGTGCGTAGAAATACTCCTAAAGCAAAAAGGAGAATGCGTAAAAATACTCCTGAAGCAAAATGAGAGTGCGTAAAAATATTCCTTAAGCAAAAGAAAGTGCGTAAAAATACTTCTAAAGCAAAATGAAAGTGCGTAAAGATACTCCTAAAGCAAAATGAAAGTGCGTAAAAATACTCCTAAAGCAAAATGAAAGTGCGTAAAAATACTTCTACAGCAAAATGAAAGTACGTAAAAATACTCCTAAAGCAAAATGAATGTGCGTAAAAATACTCCTAAAGCAAAATGAGAGCGAAAAAATACTTCTAAAGCAAAATGAGAGTGCTAAAGCAAAAGAAAGTGCGTAAAAATACTCATGAAGCAAAAGAAAGTGCGTAAAAATACTCCTAAAGCAAAAAAAGTGAGTAAAAATACTCCTAAAGCAAAAGAAAGTGAGTAAAAATACTCTTAAAGCAAAATGAGTGCGTAAAAATATTCCTAAAGCAAAAGAAAGTGCGTAAAAATACTCCTGAAGCAAAACGAGAGTGCGTAAAAATACTCCTGAAGCAAAATGAGAGTGCGTTAAAATATTCCTAAAGCAAAAGAAAGTGCGTAAAAATACTCCTGAAGCAAAATGTGAGTGTGTAGATATTTCTAAAGCAAAATGAAAGTGCGTAAAAATACTCCTGAAGCAAAAAGAGAGTGCGTAAAAATACTCCTGAAGCAAAATGAGAGTGCGTAAAAAATATACCCCTAAAGCAAAATGAGAGTGCGTAAAAATACTCCTAAAGCAAAATAAGAGTGCGTAAAAATATTCCTAAAGCAAAAGAAAGTGCGTAAAAATACTCCTGAAGCAAAAAGTCTGGTTTGATGATAATACTTGTAAGACTGGCAAGAATGAAGCAAAGACGAAGGTTTAGATGAACACCAGACTCCAGAAGCCAGTCGTGTTTGCCAAATAGCGACAAAGAAGTGTTATCTCGGGTAGAAATGTACATCTTTTTGTTGAGAGGACCTGCAGCAACAAGCAGTGAACATACTACCCGTAATGGTATTGATGTGATAATAATTATAAATGGGAATGGTTTCGCCTTCAATTTTTTGCTTCGAAGTGACAATTTTTTTTTTAAATTCAATCAAAGGGGAATAACTGCTGAGAAATTGTTGTACATCATGAACCGGCAAAGCGTGTACATCACATGATATTGGCGTTTTAATATATGCTGGAAAAATTCAGAGGCTGAGTAGTAGAAATCATTTCACTTTTAAAACATAAAGGCTGATAATAGACTGGTCTCGATCTCTGCATCGGATATTAGAACATTACATGAATCATCAGTGCTGCACCAGTGGCCGAATGGTTTTTAAAACCAACAAAAAATGAATACATGTAAATAAAATAAAAATTAAAAAATAGATAATGAATAAATGAATAAATAAATAACTAATATAAAAAATAATTATTAAAAAAAAAAATAATAAAAAAATATAGAATATAAAATAAAATAGATAAGTAAATAAATAAATAAATTAATTAATTAATTAATTAATAAAATAAAATAAAATAAAATAAAATAAAATAAAATAAATAAAATAAAATAAAATAAAATAAAATAACATAAAATAAAATTAAATTGAATTAAATGAAATAAATAAATAAACATTTCAAAAACACATCTATTTTTAAAAAAAAAAAAAAAGAATTGGGATATTTTAAATTTTTTTTGCTTTAAAAACCATTCAACAGGCACCTGTTAATATGAATTGAGAAGTTTATGCTTTATAAAGACCAGACTTCCATTTCCATACCAAGATATACTAGTATATTTTACTTGGTGCTATACAACCAGCATTACAGTTTGCATGAGATGGTGGTCCCGGTTCGAACGCTTAAGAAAATGTTGTGGCCAATATAAGAAATTGATGGTATCAGAAGTTGTTACTACTACGTCAAGAATAAAATACTTTGGGCTTCTTCAATGATTTCTGCTATATCCATACCGTAGTAGTCTCATGATCTCAATCACATGCAAACATTTCATTATAAGACGCATTTAACATACCAAATTTTTGTTAATTAAGGAAATCAAAATGTCAATAAATAAACTCAATAAATTATTATAAAAGCAACAATGAAAGTCTACATTTCCAGAAAAGTTAAAAAAACAGCTTTCTTGTTGGGTCCAGTTGGGATTCGGATGGCCTCGGGTCTATAGTAATTAATACACTTATTAATGCTTGAAATAGTTTGCGCCATTTATCCAGCTGAAGAAAAAATTGTGAACAAAAAGTCATTGCAATCATAAACGAGGCACAAGAAAAACAACCAAAAAAATAAATAAATAAATAAATAAAAAAATTCAAAATTAAAAAAAAATTAAAAAAACTTTAAAAATTAAGAGAGAGAGAAAGCGAGAGAGAGAGAGAGAGAGAGAGAGAGAGAGAGAGAGAGAGAGAGAGAGAGAGAGAGAGAGAGAGAGAGAGAGAGAGAGAGAGGTGTTTTGGGACTTAGGACATTTTTGTATATCAACATTTACGATAAGTCGTTTTGATCCCCCAAGGACAAACCGTTTTTAAACTTAAAACATCCGACCAAAAGAGGATTTTATTAACGAAAATATGGAATGTCGGAATGTCTTTGGTTACTGTAAAACGTATTTGCAGTTGATGAAATACACTGAAATAAATAAATAAATAAATAAATAAATAAGTAAATAAATACAGAGTTAAAAAATCAGTTTTATTTCATTTTCAGAATCAGCATTAAAAAAAAAAAAAAAACAAAAAAAAAAACAAAAAAAAAACAAAAAAAAACCAAAAAACTTTTCTTTAACATTTTAGAATTCAACAATTTAAAATTAAATTACCATTAAATGTATACATCAATATGTTCTGTCGCCAATGTGATCTAAACCGTAGACGTAGTTTTAATTGCTGATAAACTTTGTCATGTATATCCGGAAAGTGGTACTTCTCCAGATGAATAAAGTGAAATTATCTTAAATTGGACTAAATATCATCCAATTTATCAATCAAACTTTGAAAACAAACATTTGAAAATATAAAAACTTTTTCATCGGGAGTGAAAGAATTTGTAGACAGTTTGCTCTACAGTGATAATTTCGTTGAATTTAGTTAAGCAATCGTGTTTTACGCCCAAGTAAACATTTGTCCCTGATATCGAGTCGGTCAGGTCTGGAATGGTGGTTGAAACCGGATCCTGAAGTGCCTGGAAAAAACCACTGACTTTTGCAAGCGAACTGACCAAGTTTCTCATATTTAGTACTGTGAAATGAATTGAGAAATTGACGGAATGTGGCGCAAAAGGTGTTGAATTAAGTACTGTTGATAAATTAGCCTTAACGTGACCGTTTAAGCGATTAAATTAAATGACGTCATCCAATTTCCATTTGAGGTACTAAATTGCGGGTCGGCAGCGTGCCGCGTGCCAAAAGTCCTTGTCATTTGCAAGAACTTTTTAGAAAACGTTTTCATCGCGATTTCCCGAAATAACATCAAAACAGAAAACCGTAATGCGCATCCGAAATTACCATAGAATTTCTTCACAGGGTAAAACGTTGTCGCTATGAGGATTGTGCATGTTGAACAAAAACTGCAATTATGCAGTGTCAAAAAAAGTTAAATCTATAAAATCAAAAAGCTATGACAACCGTTGCCATGGTGACCTAATAGCTACGTCATAAATTAATACTGCTTATATATTTTCAAGTAATATAATTAGCTGGTGTAATATTAAAATTGGTTCGTATTCATTTATCGAAATTAAATCGCTTGTTTCCTTGAATTTTTGCGCTTTATTTCTATATGTTGCTGGCATTTACAAGCTGTTTAATTTCCGATGTTAGAGGGCAGTTTAGTCGTACAATCTACTGGTTACTTCTATAGGTTTTTGTCCGCTGGCGAGATAATGGGAGGGAACCTATGAAGTTAAGGAAAGTAAATCCATTGGCGACAGGGTTGAAAATAATAATAATAAAAAACAAAACAAAAAAATAAACAAAACGATTCATAATGACATAAACGAAATTTTGATTACTTTATAATATTTAAAATGTCACGTATGACAATAATATCAAATGCCGACAACGGGATTCACCTTTAATTATCAAACAGAGTAGGCGTATCCAAGTTGGTATTTCCCAATCTGATTCGATCGTCTCGATAGACGGTGGTAGAGTTTCCGCTTCGAGGTTGGTAGTCGAGGGTTCGAATCCCGGCTGACTGCTTTCGTCTTGTGTTTGGCATTATGGGGACTTAACATTGACTGGCTCACCCGGGGCCCGGAGGATGTGATTGGGTAAGTGGTATCCTTGCCTGCTGCGATCCGACACAGTAAGCTAACAATTGCAAAAATTGGTCCTGTGAGCATGATAGAACTGCAACTTGAAACGTATTTTCCGAGCCATTTAGTAATTAATTTTAACCTTAAAGTGGAAAAAAATTGTAAAATGTGTTTTTTCGAAATCCGACCATAAGGCACACTCGAACATATTAAAATGATCCTTAGAAATTAATAACATTGCTGTGGTCTAAAATACTTGAAAAATTGCTGATGTGACGATAAACATCACCACAACCAACCAACCAAGATAATATATCGATTTTTGTAGTTGCCTACCTTCATATTAAAGCTTAAATTATGTCGTGAAGAGACCTTTATTTTTCCAATATATTTTGTTTCTATGATTTAGGTCGCTTTCATGATAATAAATATCTATGTAAATATCATTTCCGCGATTAAATATACAAATCCAAGAAAATGCAGGAATATTCAACTTGATTACTTTCGCTGATTAAATTCCGCCTCGCTTTAGGTCCCAGTCAATAATCTTTCATTTACATCGACAGGACCAATTCAGGAATGGTGAAGAAAACCGGAGTACCGGCCAGAAAAAAAAACCACCGACCTTCGGCAAACAAACGTAAATCCTTTGGTAGTCTTCTTCACAATAATTAGAATTCCGCTCGGGGGACTTCATCCGCAATACGATGAGTTTATTTTAACTAACAGAATTTTACATTAAAACGTCGTTGCCTTGGCATAACCGCTTACCTGATCATGCCTTTTTTCTTAATTACCACCTGTATATTATACACCTTTATACAAACGCTGTAGGGATTGTGTAGGCGCGTTTTTATTTTTAGACTGTGGCTCTGATATCAACCAGATCACACTGGGCTACTTCAATGATACCTTGACAGGTGGTATATATAATGCATAAGCAAATTTATGATTTTTTAAAATAAAATATTCATTTTTTTTAATATTAAAAAATGTACTTGACAATTATGCATGGGTTGCTATTGTGCAGCCAAGGCGGCTTTTAGATGCTACTTCGCCGAGACAGTAGCTGTATTAGTATTTGCTGTCCCTATTGTCCATCATTCTCAGTGATACCGGACAAGTCAGCAGCATGATAAAAAGCTAACTTGAAAGCATTAGGTTATAACATATACCATCGACTCTTTGATGTGGAGTCAAAACGGTTCTACCGACTTAGACCACGCTTCTTAGATACTAATAGTATGTTTGATCCCCAATTAAGTAAGAATAAAGAGTTTGTCATTACTGTTTTCATTATTATTTTTGGTGCGTTTTATAAAACGAGGTATCAGCGATGTGTATCTGCGATATTTTACGGAAGTGTACTTATCACTGTAAAGGCCGCTATTAGTTTCGGCTAATACATAGCAGACCACGCCGGAATTTCATGCACAACCTCAACTGGTGTCGAGATTAATCTGATAATCATTGGCCGTCTCGTCGTGACGGAATAGCTGATTCGATGTAAAACAACATCTAACCAACAAAAATGATTAATGAAGCATTTGCATGTTCATGTTAATACGACATATCCCCGATCAAACTCTATTGTTAGATGCGAAACATTAGTGAATTTTGAAAATCCCCCGACATTATTTCACGGCCCGTGTTAGGCGTTGTCAATATTCAAATATGAAGTTTATTTAAAGATACTGCGACACGCCAAAACACGATTTCCCTCCACTATCCCATTTTACCGACAAGATAATCTATTTATTTATCCTTTTTAAAATCTGAATTCTGAAAAAAAAAACTGTTGAATACTGGGATAAAATAGTTCTAAAATTACTTATACAGCATACTCTTCTTTGTAAAAAGTGTTACGTTAATTTTGGAATGACCGAGACATATTACATAACTAAAGGACGTTTATCGCGGCAGACGATAATATGAGATCAATATTACTATATCAAAATAAATCTAATCTTGTCTAAGTAAATATCAAAATTTATGTGTCTTAAGCCCCTATATACATAATCTAATGTCGTAATTCTGTGCTAAACAGTTCTTGTTTGTTCATTTTCCACCTGCAAAACTGCACTAATCAGTTTTTTTTCAGATAGAGGAAAAAACAGATATAATGTTATTCTAGAACAAAATCCGTATTACGTAATCATGTGTGTTTTCGTCTGCACAGAGTAATGGAGTACAGACACCGACTTGACACAGAGGGGGAATTTGTAGGTGCGCAGACGCACTTTTGCGCAACGATTTTGCCAAGTGATGGCGGGTGTACGTTCGTATCATGTCTGGAATAAGGTCTACACGCTAGAAACGGATTTATGATTGCTTTACGGGGATTTGAGACTCCATGCATTATCCCTACGGAGTGGGAGGGTCTCGTCTCACCTCGACATGCTTTTTTGTTTTGGTCTTTTTGGTAAGTCTGGAATCGACATTGTGGAAAAAACTCGGTTTCTCTTTAGTTTGCTACTTCCGGTTATCCTATGCTATTAACTTCCTGTAGAGAACTATTTGACATATATTCATAATATTCTTTTATTACTCTATTTGTAGCACTACTGTTGTACAACACAGTCGTGGCAAATGGTAAATATTATTTATTTTTATTTTTCGCTTTTAAATATCTGCATGTAAGATTAGTTCGGCATCCCGTTTAATGCGGTATATACATCGAGTAATCGATCCATTACATAACTGCCTGGCCTTGCACTAAACAGGTGCAGGGATTTTGTCGGCATCTTTGCATAAGTCTTAAGATTGGAGATATCTCAAACCATAAGTTACAATGCATCTGTAATTTTTCTTTAAAAAATATTTCTGTTTAATGCATGCATTACGATAAGATAGCATATGTTTATGTTATTGAATGAATGACCTATTTGCATAAAATTTGTAAATTAGAACACTTTTTAAGTGCCAAACCATAGTGTAATGTGTTGTTAGTGAAACAAGTTAGGGTGCAATTTTGGGTGGTAATTTTCTAATCACTAAAATGTCATGTGACAATATTTCCAATGATTTACACAATATATGAATAAAAACAATTACAGGCAAAACCTTTTGTTTTTGAATTTTCTGAATTTATTCAGAGTTGGTGGTTTTTCTTTTTTTCTGTCTCATAACCAAGAACTAGGTGGGGATAATATCATCTCGATCAAGTAAATGTCTGTGCATGCTGAATCATTGTCCCAACCCATTGATATCAATACTTTTTCCAGTCTGTCACATTGCCAGTCACAGAGATAATTATAAATGCCTTAAATATAGAAATGTATATGTGACTGGGAGGACATTCCTCCTTCCTGTGTCTGAATCAGACATTTTTGGTAGATCTAATGAGCTCAAAGAATTTGGACACCGGAACGTTTAGAAATTATCTTGCTATTATAAATTACTTGAACAACAAATGCTGTATACATTAGACACCTTTTGCTCAATCCTAAAAAGCAACATGGTGAATGTTGATGTCAAGATTCTTGGACTTCAGAAAGACACTTGGGGGCATTGTTAAAATACATTAAAGTACTTTTGTAGTCCACCCTAATCACCCCAATTTTTTTCAGATGGTAATCTTATGCAAAAGACTTGCTAAATGTAATACATATTTGGACCACTTTAACTCCTGGGTTTGGCCACACATTTGGCACTATGTAATCAACACCATAATCAACATTTGCTTTTACAGTTTTGTTTTGTAAACATTCAACAATCAATTTTAAAATCAAATTTTTATCAGTGAGCAGCTTACACTTGTATCAGTGAGCAGCTTACACTAATATCAGTGAGCAGCTTACACTTGTATCAGTGAGCAGCTTACACTTGTAACAGTGAGCAGCTTACACTTGTATCGATGAGCAGTTTACACTTGTATCAGTGAGCAGCTTACACTTGTATCAGTGAGCAGCTTAAACTTGTTACTTACTTGTATCAGTGAGCAGCTTACACTTGTAACAGTGAGCAGCTGATACTTGTAAAAGTGAGCAGCTTACACTTGTATCAGTGAGCAGCTTACACTTGTATCAGTGAGCAGCTTAAACTCGTTACTTACTTGTATCAGTGAGCAGCTTACACTTGTAACAGTGAGCAGCTTACACTTGTATCGATGAGCAGTTTACACTTGTATTAGTGAGCAGCTTACACTTGTATCAGTGAGCAGCTTAAACTTGTTACTTACTTGTATCAGTGAGCAGCTTACACTTGTATCAGTGAGCAGCTTACACTTGTATCAGAGTCCTTTTTGACTGACATGTGACTAACTTTTTCTTCTGTAATGGTTATAACAGTTAGCAATAAAGACAGAGGCCCTTTTGTATTGACCTATTAGTAATTATTTAGGCCACCATGAATACTGTCTGTTGGCTGACCTTGGCCTATCCGAATATTGAACAAATTTGATATTTCTTTCCATATTTTTTTTTTGGTTTTGGTTTATTTACAATAAAATCATTTTAATAGATGTCACAGAAAGGTAAATTACAGGCATTTAACACTTAATATTTTTTACCTTCATTTCTGGAATTTTCAGATCATAAGCCAGGATTATAACTTACTTCAGTTCTGTATTGAACACTATAAACAGGGGTGAAAAAATTTTGAGTAAGGCTTTAAAGAAAATGTAATTGGTTATTATTTGTTACTTTATACCCCCCTGCAAACTTAGTTTGGGTAGGGGATAAAGGTATCACCATGTCTGTCAGTTGTACTGTAAAATTGTGGTCCATTCTAAACTTTCACATCTATGAATAGATGTACAAATGTATACCGACATGAAACAATGCATCTTGTATCACATTACAGGGCTTCGATTATTCACTCGTCCACTCGTCTGACGAGTGAAATTTGTACTTGGACTAGTGATATTGTTACTAACACTGGTCACAGTGCCAAGTTAAATTTATCAGACATATACATCAAGGGGCTTGTTGCAATTAATAAACAACAGATAATATAATGTTGTATAAGGAAATATTGTATAAGGAGGTCAATTGTAATGAGGCCCTTTCTAGACATCTGCCATTCTGATACAAGCGTCAATCAACAGAATCATGTAAACGTTTGCATCAAATGTGCAAACCTATTGTTTCGCATTCGGAATTTACTTAGTGTAAGGTAAAATCGAACTGATGTTCCGAGTGTTTATATACTTGTTGGTCTGTTAAGTATGTCAAATAAAAGTAAACAAACTGTTTTGTATGACTTTCTAAAGACAAACAAGGATGAAACAGCTGATAAAGAAATTTTCGAAGACACTGATTAGACTATGCTGTTCCTGTCAACAAACCAGTTGCAGAGTTAAATTTCCAAGTGACGAGTGGTTTTCTTCTTTAACTAGGCACTGTGCCGAGTGGCATTTAAAATTCTATCTAAGGCCTGCATTATGATGAATAGGTCAAAGGTCAAGGTTACAAGGTCAAAAATAAGATTTTGTAGATGGCAATATTTTGCTCTCGAGGGATATGACATCAGACTTGACTAAATGTCATCTATTATCATTTACAGACATGATTGTCTGAGAAGAAGTTGACGTTAGCTACTTTACTGCAGATATCACAAAACGTTATTTCTTTCTTAGATTTTCATATATGGTATTATAGTCTATAAAAAAACATATAATCTAGAACATCCTTGTAAAGTTCAAATTTTATGTATTCAGTATTATTAAGTTGTTGTTATGATGTCTGGGTTTTTGATAGTCTGAGTAATTCAGATGAATTCCTGAACAATAAAAGATCTTAATTTTTTTTTAAAAAAAAAATGTTACAAAACATTTTATGGTGTAATTGTACAATGTTACAAAATATTTTATGGTGTAATTGTAAACGTATCTTAGGTATTTGTTGTTACTATATATTGATACCAACAAATCACTGATATCTATTGTTGATTATTGGAATAATGGTTATAATAACCAATATTGATTTTCTATAGTGGCAAATGTAGCTAGCCCTGAAATTAAGTCTTAAAAAGGACCAATGGGTAGCCTTGACATGTGTGCACGTGCACACACATACACACACACCATTTCTGGTATTAGAGAATCTCTCATCTTTTTAACCATATTTTCTCTCTCCCTCCTTTTTTCTTTCTCTCCCTCCCCCTCTCTCTCTCTCCCTCTCCCTCTCTCTCCCTCCCTCCCTTTTTCCTCTTTCTCCTTCCCTTTCTCTCTCTCCTTCTTTTTCTCTCTCTCTCCCCCCTTCTCTGTCTGCCTGTAAATGTCTGAAATCACTAACCAAGCATTCTCTGGATTATTATGGTATTTTTTATATTCTGTTTTAATTATTTTAATGGCATGCCCTAATATAATGACCTTAATATAAAGTTATAAACAAGTTTTTGGATCATTTGCAAGTTCAATTTTCACAGGTTTCTCTGTATTTACCTACATATAACAAAATTGGTGCTTCAAATAAATAAAAAAAGGTAAGAAATAAACAAGGTGCTGGAAGAATTTGGTAGCTCATCTGCAAATCTTATTTATATCCAAAGAAAGCTACATCAGCACATACATCTTATAGTTACACTGGTTGTTACAGCATACTTCCTAAAAAAATTTGGTAGCTCATCTTCAAATCTTATTTATATCCAAAGAAAGCTACATCAGCACATACATCTTATAGTTACGCTGGTTGTTACAGCATACTTCCTAAAAAAATTTGGTAGCTCACCTGCAAATCTAATTCTTTGCCAAGGAAAGCTACATACTTCTTAAGATCCACTGGTTGTTACGGCATACTTCCTACATGTTCAAAACAACATATTTTAATACTTCTATATGATTTTGATATAAGCTTTTGGTAATTTGATTGAATTATGTAATATGTTGGCAAGACAGTTGCATATGATAACAACAGTACATACCTAATTGATCAGATATCAATTGAAGGTGTCTTTGAACATAGAATTCTCTCAGGCAGGTGCTTTTTATTTCTTCTTTGTAACAAAGGATAGGCCAACATGCTCAGATGGCTTCAGATATATATATATATATTAATTTTCATGTCTATCACTTCACCTAATTAATTTATTTATCTGTATTCATCTCATAATGAGGTAGATACACCAACAAGGTAGATCTGTTTTATTGGTCATATATATTTGTGTGTATGATTTTTGTTAGATTTTGAGTGAAATGGTTTTCTTCATTGTCAGGTAAGGTGCTTTGAACAACTTTTAAGACAAATTTATTTTTTTTTTTAAAACCAAAAGAGTCAACAAAAAAAAAAAAAATATTGGACTTGGTTGTCTAAATATTGGTTGAATGTTTTGCAATTTTTTGTGTGTACTGTTACCAGTTCAATAATGGCTATTGCTTGTTCTTTTTTAAGAAAGATTTACATGTAATATGGAGTTTTGATATTTGCATTTACAATTTTTTTTCTGAAATTAATTTGTTTACTTGTTGATTAATTTTAGATTTCTCAATTCCAATACATATACAATATAAAAATTGCCTCTGATATTATTAGCTCAAGTGGTCAAATGGCAATATTCTTCGACATTTCCCCCTTTAAAATGTTGTGGATGAGAGTAAAACTAGACGGAAACCAGTTATTGACATGATAAAATCAATAATCCACAACCAGGGGTGGGGTGTTGGGGGGGGGGGAGGGGGGGGAGAATTGTACTTTGTATCACAATGGTGCATGAATCCTTGCTGTGGTGTGATGATTTGTTTGCCTTAGTAACCCCCCAGGGCCAAAGCGACAGGAGTTTCAACCATGCCGTACAGATCAGCACAAGTAGAGGTCGGATGAAAGTGTGCAGCCAGGCCCTTGGGGGTTGGGCAGAAGGCTAACTACCCACTCCTGTTGATACAAGTCGGTTACAGAAACAACTGACTTCAATGAGACAAGCCTTGTGTGCCGAGAATTAATTCATTACTTTGTATCAGGATCAGTAATTGATCTTTCAGTAAAATATATATATTTTTTTTTTTTGGGGGGGGGGGGGAGTTATAAAGGAATCCCCATTTCTGTTTGTTTATATGCTTGTAAATTATTGTCTGGATCTTATCTCCGTAGTTTTCCATGGAGAATTTCATAAAACTTGACAAAAATGATCCCTATGGTCCAGTAATGTCACATATGGTATATTAGGATGGGATGTGTTTTAAACTCACCTGAGCCTATTGAGATTTTTTTTCATCTGTCATGCATCTGTATAATTTCACTTAACATCTCTAAAACAGTGACATGAAGATTCAAATAGTCAATATTTTAGACTTATTTTCATTAACACAACTTTAAGTATCACTAAAATAATGCCAGTTGTGATTGTGAAAAGGTTGGCAACAAAATTGGCTTTTGGCGTGGTCCGGGTATTTTGGCAACATAAAATTATGTGTTTAACAAAACTAAAGACACAAGTAGAAGGATTTTTGCCAATAACAAACAAGCTGGAAACAAATTTGGCTTCTACCAATATTTTATGACGACAAAATTTTTTTAGCCAGAGCTGACCCTGGAAACAGAAATAAAAGATTTTAAACCTTAATATCTTATTGTTAAAAACAACATGGCTGAGAAGCTCGGTTTTTCAAATCTAGCATTATCATATAAATCTCTTCCTGTTCTGTGTAACTATTTCGCCTTGACTTAGATTAAAGCTAATGTTGGCATGTAGAAGCGAAACCTATAAATGTGTTCTTGTAACGATTCGAAAAGCCAATTTACATTTTAAAAATTTAGATTTTAAAAAGGGTTTAACTACTACATAGAAGTCATTTATGTACATGTGATCAGGACCATGTGCCCACATCACAGTGTTGATTTTGTTCTGTTGGCGTTGAAGACACAAGGTTTGAGAGCCATCTTTGTTTATTGACAATCTTGCATTTTTGTTTTGACGAAGTTACACGAGCTTTACTGAACCTCATTTTGAGACCTCTTCGATCTTATTTTAACTTTTTTAAAATTATTTATTTATAACTTAACAGTTTGCCAAAACCATATGATGCACATTGTAGTCTTATTCAACACCCCGCATTGCACCTCTTTCATTTAGTCCGACGACCATGACCTTCAAGGATCAACCCTCATTATCAGGTGTTTATGGCTTCTGTCTGTCAAGCGATGATTACTTAATAAACAACTCAACAACAAAAGTAATGATGATTCGGACAATGAAACAAAAGGAACAGAAGGAGACCATGGATTCTAACTGATTAATAAATAAAGCCTAATTATTAGATCTGTAGTATTTGTTGAAAACGGTTTACAGGTGATAGCAAACAATATTCTAGTTATATAATGACCGACAATCATATTTATTTACCTGTCCGATTAACTGAATTCTAATTTAAACTAAAAATGTCCGACAAGTGATTTTTCACATCGGAAAAAAAATTTTTGTCGGACATGTCTGGCAAATATGACCTTTCCGGACCCCTGATATATATATATATATATATATATATATATATATATATTATATAAAAGGTACAAAACTTACTGTCTTAGGAAGAAAATTCACAATGATCTCTTTAACATGCTGAAGATTGTTTTTTGAAAAAAATGTTGAAATATTTACAACTGAACACATGGCCACTATTTCATGTAAAATAAAGCAAAAATTATGAAAAAAAGAGTTCTGGCTATAACCAGCTTTAACTCATATGGTTTGTTTTGTTTAAAACTTAAAAACACATGACAGAACAAGGTAGTTAAAAACAGAAAAAATTCAAAAAAAACTCGAGACAAAATTAGCCAAAAAGTGAATTTAGCACCAAACAGGATTAATATTTATATGGCAGATTTGTGGGGTATCTATTATATTAGTCAAAAGTCTGGATGTTTGAATAATTTTAAGATGTCAGGAATCGTGCTGAGTGTAAAATGCCTGTTATCAGACGAAACTTTATTTTTAAGTGCATTTTAACTGTGAACTCATTTTCTGTGTCTAATTACTTGCTGTGTACATACAGCAAAATTGAGTCTACTAAGCCAAATTTTGTATTTAAACATGATAAAAATGACTTTTATTTTGTACAGTAGGTAGATATTTTCCTTTACTTCTGGTCGAGCCTCGATCTTGTCAGAAATGTTTTTCAGTTATATAACTATAACGTGATATAGTGTTTGTAGCATGTGTATTTTGAAAAAAAAGAAACATTCTTTTACTTACCTTACATCGCTGTTATATTTACCTTGGGATTTTTTGTTGTGTAATTTCACAAATGAATGCAATCATGACTTCAAGTTTTACTTAGCTGTTTTTTTGTTTTTTTTTTGTCAAAGAAATATTTATGCTAATTACTGGTACATTTATAGAAAGTTTACAAAGGAGGTGAAAATTTTGTTAAATATTTAAAAAAAAATTATTCTTAATTTCAAATTTAAATTACAGTTAAAGATCTGAAAGGAGAGTGGAATAATAGGGATTTTCTCCTCATTAAAGAATATTACTTATGTTAATGTGATCAGTTCTTTTAGGGTGGAGAAAGCCAGAGTGCCCATAGAAAACCATAAACCTTCAGCAAGCTTACTGAAAAAACTTTTTAACACTAGGATCTGTGCAAGCAGGATTTAAATGTAGGTAGTGAGAGGTGCGGTCATCTGTAATTGCAGCCTTAGACCAATCGGCCCGTGCTTTAAACCCCACAATCCGCTAATATTTTTGCTCCAAAATCTTCATCAATTTTATAATGAGCTTTGAGTTTTTGAGCTTCTCTGGGATTGTTTCATGTAAATTGGTCCCAAATTTTACCGTTAACTAATATTTTGGTGCCTACTTTTCAAGAGCCAAAGCTAACCCTGAGTATATAAAATTATAACTTCATCTTGTTGATTGTAGTAGTCAATACCAAGTTCCAACATGGTGTTGGATAAATTAATATAAAAAATAACTGCCGCCGTGTTTATTGTTATGAATGATATTTCGTTAAGTTCATCCTTTTTATTGATATGCATGTAGAATACATTTCTAAACTGAAAATATATCATAGTTTTACATCATTTTATTAAATGTTAAGGTCTGGTTCGTGCTGGGGTGTGGTGAGAGTAAAATGTATTAATTACTGCTGCTAGTGTTTGGAGTGTCAATGTGTCAGACGAAAATCGAAAGTGTTTTAGAAGTTTATATACAAGATTAACTAGAGTGTTATCTGACACGGGAACCAAATGCCCCTTCTGTTTTAAAAAAAGATTTTAAGCAGTGTTATAGACAGCAAAATGGACTGATCATACATAACAAATTACATTGATAAAATCTTAAGATTCATGTAAAACTCAGATACAAGGTGAATATAAAAACTTAGGATATTACAGGAAGTGTAACTTAGACAGTGCTGAATGGCTGATGTGTGGATGAGTTTTTCAAGATAAAATATTGGAAACATTCTTATAATAGAGAGTTTATTTATCTAGAGGACAATAGGTTTATTTAATAACTAACTAAGGAGACTGATCAGCTCTGGTACTGCTTTGAAGCTTTGCACACACTTTGATATCAGAATCTGAAAGTTTCAAGTTATATATGTTTATGATTGATGTCTGGCTTACCTAGTTAAAAGAGTATTGGTATTTTGAGCTTAGGGTAAAGTGTGTTGTGTGTTTGTGTGTTTTTAAGACTAGCAGTATTCAATTTAGCATTAGTGTCCCAAATGTAGAAATTATTACACCAACAAAAATATATTCCAGTGAGTGTACAATACTCAGTTGATAGAATGTGTGTGTGTGTGTGTGTGTGTGTGTGTGTGTGTGTGTGTGTGTGTGTGGTATTTTTATGACATATCAATTCTAATTTATCTACTCTGAGAGGGCCCATATAAAGGAACCTTTAAAAAGGCCCTTTATTTTACGAAGATTGTCTCGAAATACTGTAAAAATTATTGGACAAGTCCTGGGGTTATGGATAAGGCCCATAGACCGGTTCATGGGGGAGGGGGAGGGGTGGCATAATAACATAACAACTGGTTACAGTTTTACCTAATGTATTGCACTTAAACAGTTTAAAATTTACGAAATTTAAATAACACAAACACTTGTTGTATTTATATTTAATAATAGAATGCCCCAGACAGGTCAGATACTGAAATGGTTTATAGAAAGATTTAGATCCTAGATTTAAACATGCACAATATTATACAGCTTGAATTAGATTTAGACGATTTTTTTTTCAGTTTAAATCATGTGCTTTTTACTTCTAAATATACCTTATTAAATCAGTTTTTAATCTGTGGTTATATATCTGAAGTAATATAAACTTCTGTGGCTAGTTAAAGAATTTTTACAGGCCTGAAAATCCATTATTTTAATTAATCCCTATGAAAGAAATTACTGTTTTAATCCAAAATGTGGTCCTTGTATCATTGGCCCTTAAATTCATTTACATGTATATAATGATTCTCTAATAGAAAATTGTGTCCAACTAAAATTAGAGTCCTTGTACTATTGCCTCCAAAATCCATAGGTATAATGAATCCCTATAAGAGTCTCTGTCTCTGAATCCCTAATAGAGGATTGTGTTCAGTCTAGTAAGGGGCTCAAGTACTATTGCCTCCAAAATCCATAAGTATTATGAATCCCTATGAGAGAATTAGAAAGAGTCCTTGTACCAGTGGCCCCTATATTCATTATTAAATGAATCCCTTAGAAAGAATTATGTTCAACATGAAAGGAGTCCTTGTACAATTGCCCCCCAAATCAATTATTGCCCGGTATAATGAATACTTAATAGTGAAATTACTATGTTCATTTCAGAAAGGGGTCCGTGAACCATTGACCCCAAAATAATTAGCTTTGTCCAAATCTCTCTTTGGCCTTCTTTTCAATGTTAGTTTAGTTTTGAGCAAATCTGGTTCTACCTTTTTCTCACATAATATTGTATTGATTCATTGAATGGCCAGTATTACATTTTAAAGGACCACAATCTATCATTTGACATGTATTAATAAAGAGGTATGGTTGCTTGAAGGGGGGGGGGGGGAGGCATATGTCTTTGCTTACTGGTCATTCTTGTTAGAACACCTGAATTAACTAAAACTGTAAAATCCAGACAATGTGACTAATAAGTGCTCGCTTTTGACCATTTCTATAACATACATGTAAAACTGACTAAGATTTTAATTAATTTATATTTAATTTTCATACACATAAAATCAGACTCTTGTACATTTTTTAAATTTTTTTTACATACTTTATTTATCAACCATTTTACAACTGTGTGTATATATAGCATGTTACAACCCATACATACTAAACGTAACAACACAGGCTCTGCTACTCTAGTACACCTTTCTTCAATTCACATACCTGGCATTCTTTCTCATCATTACTCTATCCCCGTACTCATAACATGGCTTAGCTATTGCTAAATTCCAATCTATACATTTTCCAGTCTACAGTCTAAACAACTATATATATATATATGTATGTATGTAAAATCTTTCAGATTTTTGGGAAGCTTTTATGTTAATCCTTTACAACAGTATTTTAATGCAGTATGTTGTATAGCATTATTTTGCCTTGTAAATTTGGTAATTCTGTTTTCTTTGTAATAGCTGAAATTCTCATTGAGGTCAAAGTAAAAAAAAAATTGAAAAAAAACAACAACTATTTTAGGCTCTGAACATCATAACTTTTCAATCTTTTTAACTGGGGACAAAAACTTTCTTTTTTGTAATTTTTAGCTCACCTGTTGTCTTTTGTATTTTATACTTTGTCCTTTCTTCATTTATTTGAAGTTGTAAAAAAGTTTATGCATGAAAAAAATTTATATCATAATAATGATAATACTTGGTAATGATGATGATGATAATAATAATAAATAGAGCCTATGGAAACTTTTGAAGTTTTTTATGAGTACATGTAATGCTGGTGATTGGTCTTGTTAGATAAATCCTGTTGTATAATTTTAGCTGCAAATAGCTGCAATAATGCTGATGCGGCTAAAAAAAAAATTCACTCACTCTCTCACTACTGTATAATAAATACTAAAGTTATATCCTTTACACTCCAGTCTAGATTCTTCCACTTATATCAGTGATGGTCAGTTCTGGGATGGTAGAAGAAACCAATCAGTGTGTTCAGAAAAAGCATTAACTCCTTTTTAATGGATTAACTGAAAGGTCTATTGTCTTGTTAATCGTTGACCGAGCAAATATAAAGAATTTGTAAATTGAAGACACAAAACACACTTCTTTGAGACAGGGGCATGATATAAATGTAAAATATTGTAATTTTGTTTCATTTCACATAAAAACTCAATAATTACTCTGGAGGTTGGTGGAGTTAGCATTGTATCTGTCTATGAACAGCTGATTTTCACTTCCTGGAGGTTGGTGGAGTTAGCATTGTCTATGTCTATGAAAAGCTAATTTTCACTTCCTGGAGGTTTGTGGAGTTAGCATTGTATATGTCTATAAACAGCTAATTTTCACTTTCTGGAGGTTGGTGGAGTTAGCATTGTATATGTCTATAAACAGCTAATTTTCACTTCCTGGAGGTTTGTGGAGTTAGCATTGTATCTGTCTATAAACAGCTGATTTTTACTTTCTGGAGGTTGGTGGAGTTAGCATTGTATATGTCTATAAACAGCTAATTTTCACTTCCTGGAGGTTTGTGGAGTTAGCATTGTATATGTCTATGAACAGCTGATTTTTACTTTCTGGAGGTTGGTGGAGTTAGCATTGTATCTGTCTATGAACAGCTAATTTTTACTTTCTGGAGTTTAGTGTAGTTAGCATTGTATCTGTCTATGAACAGCTGATTTTTACTTTCTGGAGTTTGGTGGAGTTAGCATTGTATATGTCTATGAACAGCTGATTTTTACTTTCTGGAGTTTGGTGGAGTTAGCATTGTATATGTCTATGAACAGCTAATTTTTACTTTCTGGAGTTTGGTGGAGTTAGCATTGTATCTGTCTATGAACAGCTAATTTTTACTTTCTGGAGTTTGGTGGAGTTAGCATTGTATATGTCTATGAACAGCTGATTTTTACTTTCTGGAGGTTGGTGGAGTTAGCATTGTATCTGTCTATAAACAGCTAATTTTCACTTCCTGGAGGTTGGTGGAGTTAGCATTGTATCTGTCTATAAACAGCTAATTTTTACTTCCTGGAGGATTGTGGAGTTAGCATTGTATCTGTCTATGAAAAGCTGATTTTTACTTTCTGGAGGTTTGTGGAGTTAGCATTGTATCTGTCTATAAACAGCTAATTTTCACTTCCTGGAGGTTGGTGGAGTTAGCATTGTATCTGTCTATGAAAAGCTGATTTTTACTTTCTGGAGGTTGGTGGAGTTAGCATTGTATCTGTCTATAAACAGCTAATTTTCACTTCCTGGAGGTTGGTGGAGTTAGCATTGTATCTGTCTATGAAAAGCTGATTTTTACTTCCTGGAGGTAGGTTGGTGGAGTTAGCATTGTATCTGTCTATAAACAGCTAATTTTCACTTCCTGGAGGTTGGTGGAGTTAGCATTGTATCTGTCTATGAAAAGCTGATTTTTACTTCCTGGAGGTAGGTTGGTGGAGTTAGCATTGTATCTGTCTATAAACAGCTAATTTTCACTTCCTGGAGGTTGGTGGAGTTAGCATTGTATCTGTCTATAAACAGCTAATTTTTACTTTCTGGAGGTTGGTGGAGTTGGCATTGTATCTGTCTATGAAAAGCTGATTTTTACTTTCTGGAGGTTGGTGGAGTTAGCATTGTATCTGTCTATAAACAGCTAATTTTCACTTCCTGGAGGTTGGTGGAGTTAACATTGTATCTGTCTATAAACAGCTAATTTTTACTTTCTGGAGGTTTGTGGAGTTAGCATTGTATCTGTCTATGAAAAGCTGATTTTTACTTTCTGGAAGTTTGTGGAGTTAGCATTGTCTATGTCTATGAACAGCTGATTTTTACTTTCTGGAGGTTGGTGGAGTTAGCATTGTATCTGTCTATAAACAGCTAATTTTTATTTCCTGGAGTTTGGTGGAGTTAGCATTGTATCTGTCTATAAACAGCTAATTTTCACTCTCTGGAGGTTGGTGGAGTTAGCATTGTATCTGTCTATAAACAGCTGATTTTTATTTCCTGGAGTTTGGTGGAGTTAGCATTGTATCTGTCTATAAACAGCTAATTTTTACTTCCTGGAGGATTGTGGAGTTAGCATTGTATCTGTCTATGAAAAGCTGATTTTTACTTTCTGGAGTTTGGTGGAGTTAGCATTGTATATGTCTATGAAAAGCTAATTTTCACTTCCTGGAGGTTGGTGGAGTTAGCATTGTATCTGTCTATGAAAAGCTGATTTTTACTTTCTGGAGTTTTGTGGAGTTAGCATTGTATATGTCTATGAAAAGCTAATTTTCACTTCCTGGAGGTTGGTGGAGTTAGCATTGTATCTGTCTATAAACAGCTAATTTTCACTCTCTGGAGGTTGGTGGAGTTAGCATTGTATCTGTCTATAAACAGCTAATTTTCACTCTCTGGAGGTTGGTGGAGTTAGCATTGTATCTGTCTATAAACAGCTGATTTTTATTTCCTGGAGGTTGGTGGAGTTAGCATTGTATCTGTCTATAAACAGCTAATTTTCACTCTCTGGAGTTTGGTGGAGTTAGCATTGTATCTGTCTATGAAAAGCTGATTTTTACTTTCTGGAGGTTTGTGGAGTTAGCATTGTATATGTCTATGAACAGCTAATTTTCACTTTCTGGAGGTTGGTGGAATTAGCATTGTATCTGTCTATGAAAAGCTGATTTTCACTTCCTGGAGTTTGGTGGAGTTAGCATTGTATCTGTCTATAAACAGCTGATTTTTATTTCCTGGAGGTTGGTGGAGTTAGCATTGTATATGTCTATGAAAAGCTGATTTTTACTTTCTGGAGGTTTGTGGAGTTAGCATTGTATATGTCTATGAACAGCTAATTTTCACTTTCTGGAGGTTGGTGGAATTAGCATTGTATCTGTCTATGAAAAGCTGATTTTCACTTCCTGGAGGTTTGTGGAGTTAGCATTGTATCTGTCTATGAAAAGCTGATTTTCACTTCCTGGAGGTTGGTGGAGTTAGCATTGTATCTGTCTATGAAAAGCTGATTTTCACTTCCTGGAGTTTGGTGGAGTTAGCATTGTATCTGTCTATAAACAGCTGATTTTTATTTCCTGGAGTTTGGTGGAGTTAGCATTGTATCTGTCTATAAACAGCTAATTTTCACTTCCTGGAGGTTGGTGGAGTTAGCATTGTATCTGTCTATAAACAGCTGATTTTTACTTTCTGGAGGTTGGTGGAGTTAGCATTGTATCTGTCTATAAACAGCTGATTTTTATTTCCTGGAGGTTGGTGGAGTTAGCATTGTATCTGTATATAAACAGCTAATTTTCACTTTCTGGAGGTTGGTGGAGTTAGCATTGTATCTGTCTATAAACAGCTGATTTTTACTTCCTGGAGGTTGGTGGAGTTAGCATTGTATCTGTCTATAAACAGCTGATTTTTACTTCCTGGAGGTAGGTTGGTGGAGTTAGCATTGTATCTGTCTATAAACAGCTGATTTTCACTTCCTGGAGGTTGGTGGAGTTAGCATTGTATCTGTCTATAAACAGCTGATTTTTACTTCCTGGAGGTTGGTGGAGTTAGCATTGTATCTGTCTATAAACAGCTAATTTTCACTTCTGGATGTTGGTGGAGTTAGCATTGTATCTGTCTATAAACAGCTGATTTTCACTTCCTGGAGGTTGGTGGAGTTAGCATTGCAATTGTATCTGTCTATAAACAGCTAATTTTCACTTCCTGGATGTTGGTGGAGTTAGCATTGTATCTGTCTATAAACAGCTGATTTTCACTTCCTGGAGGTTGGTGGAGTTAGCATTGCATTTGTATCTGTCTATAAACAGCTAATTTTCACTTCCTGGATGTTGGTGGAGTTAGCATTGTATCTGTCTATAAACAGCTGATTTTCACTTCCTGGAGGTTGGTGGAGTTAGCATTGCTTTTGTATCTGTCTATAAACAGCTAATTTTCACTTCCTGGATGTTGGTGGAGTTAGCATTGTATATGTCTATAAACAGCTGATTTTTACTTTCTGGAGGTTGGTGGAGTTAGCATTGTATCTGTCTATAAACAGCTGATTTTTACTTCCTGGAGGTTGGTGGAGTTAGCATTGTATCTGTCTATAAACAGCTGATTTTCACTTCCTGGAGGTTGGTGGAGTTAGCATTGTATCTGTCTATAAACAGCTAATTTTCACTTCCTGGATGTTGGTGGAGTTAGCATTGTATCTGCCTATAAACAGCTGATTTTCACTTCTGGGAGGTTGTCTTTGTCTCAGTGAGCATATGTTTTTACTTCAAAATTTAAAGGCAAATTATGCAAAAGATTTTCTATGAGTGTCGTTTCTGCTAAATTCAAACTTTGCTTGTACAAACATCGACTTCAATCACAATAATTTTGCTGCAATAAAAAGCAGCATAGAATTAGGGCAAAAAGCTTTTGCAAGGTTAGTTGACCTTGACCCACATGGATTCATTGATTCCTAAAAGCAATAGATTCCAGACTTAGCCAGGGGTTGAAAATTCTTCAAGCCCGACGCCCGGGACTAAAAATATGTCTAGAAGGACTTGGCAAAAATTTCACTGAAAAGCCCGTCGGGCTTAAATACTCGGAGGACTATTGAAATTTATTAATTTATTTTTGACTGTCGTCTTGTGTATAGTCACGTTGGCTCTTGTTGTTTACATTCATTTTGATCATTACTGCGCTTGTAAGAAATGCATAATCATAGGCGACAGCTTAAGCATTCTGTTGATAACGAAAATCTTTATTGTTAATGCACTTGTAATCGATCTGTCATGTTGCTATTCAAGTTTAATTTCACGTCGAATAAGCAGACTGCATTGGATTCCAGTGGCGAGAAAAGAAAGTCACAAGACAATAAAGATGCCAAATATGATAAGGAGAAGCGTGTCCGATTGTTTCAACAATCATGGGTCGACAAATTTCCATGGGTCGTCTATGATGAGGATAATGCAGAAATGTTTTGTAAATATTGCCGAAAATACCCACTAACTGCCGATAGAAATGATGCTCTTTGTCGTGGTACCAAAAATTTGCGCATAGATCCATTAAAATTACATAATTCGAAACAGGAGCACTTAGCATGCACAAAACACTGGTTTCAGGATCTGAATGAACCGGCAGCAACAGGCATATCCAATAAGTTTTCTAATACCCCGATTGGTCAGTCATTATTAAAACTGGATGGTAAACAAAAAAATCGGTTACAAATTCTGTTCAATACTGCTTATGGTATCGCTAAAGCAGGAAAACCATTCTCTGATTTTGATCTTGTATGTAGTATTCAGGCTAAAAACGAACTTGATATTGGGGAAAACTACAGGAATATTAATGGGTGCAAGGAATTTATCAATTCCATTGCTGAAACAATTCGCAATGATTTTGTTAAGATTTTGAAGCCACCTAACATTAATTTTGTCAGCATTTTATCTGATGGCAGTACTGACTGTTCAGTCTTGGAACAAGAGTTGGTCTATATACGCTTTATTAATTTCTCACCAGTGGCACCAGTAACGAGAATGATTTCTATCGAGTCCCTTTCAAGTGGAAATGCTCAGGGCATTTTTAATGGTATACAGAGTTCACTTGGAAAAATAAACTTGAGTTTTGAAAAGCTAAAACCAGATGATCTTGAGTATCCCAGTTTAATCTTTGCTAATTTTGATGGGGCCTCAGTAAATCTTGGCCAAAAAGGGGGTGTAATTGCTAAAATTAGAGAAGTAATACCAAATGTTCTTAGTCTTCACTGTGTTGCTCACAAACTAGAGCTTGCTGCTCTTGATGCAAATAAACACTGCAAATATGTCATTGAACAGTTTGAACAAACAGTTAAGGGTATATTCAACTTTTATCATTATTCACCTAAACGTAGACGAGAAGTGAAAGAAGTTGCTGATGTCTTGGATGTTACTTTTTCTCATATGTCTGATGTCAAGCAAGTACGATGGATGTCCTCAAAATATAGGGCTATTGAAGCTCTACAAAAAAATTATCCTGCCATTGTGACACATCTTGAACACAACTCTGCATCTGGGAACAGGGCAGATGATGCTAATAAGGCCAAGGGATATTTAAAAGATCTGAGATCTCTGAAGTTTCTGAAACATCTTTATTTTCTGCTTGATTACCTTCCAGTCTTGACCAATTTATCAAAACAGTTTCAGTTAGAGGATTTGCTAATAATTGAAATACCTGACCTAGTTGAGGCTGCTGTTCTTAAGTTGAATGCTCTAAAAACAACCCCAGGCAAATTCATGAAAATATTTTGTGAGCAATACAATGTTACAGAGAGAAAGTTTGGAGACATTAAACTCTCTGATACTGGTAAACTTAGCCCTGTTGATTTTAAAACTGACAAGGACATTCATGCTTTTCTTGATTCTGGAATTAATTACATCAAACAGAGATTCCAGCATTTGTCAGAACCACCTCTGTCATATTTTGAGATATTTAATTTTCATAAATGGCCTTTGTCAAGATCAGACCTAAGTACCTATGGTCAGCAAGATTTAACTAATCTGTTGAACGATCCATCAATTTCACCTTTCTTCTCTGATGAAGAAAAGGATGGAATAATCAGTGAAGGGTTCCTGTTAAGGTTCATTTAGCCAGTCTACGGACAAATCCATTAATGGAAGTGTACATCATGTTTACAGAGCTTAAAATTAGACAGAGAGTAACTAACAATGAACCTTGTTACATTATCAAGCTTTTGGAGTTTATGATGACCATCTCACCCTCAACAAGTGCTTGTGAGAGGGGATTTAGTAAAATGAATGTCTTGAAAACAAAGTACAGAAGCGTGTTGTATCAGGATAATTTTAATAACCAACTAGTCATAATGCAGGAAGGACCAAACTTGGAAGACTTTAGCCCTACTTCAGCTATTAACAACTGGCTTACATCAGGTGGTTCAAGACATGTTGGTGGACACAGACTCTCGGGGCCAAGAAGTACAGAAAAACAAACAAATTTTGAAGTTTCAATTTTGAAAGAATAAACAAAAAGACTGTTCTTCATCAAGATCTTTTTATTTTGTTTAAGGACATCAGTATTATTAACAGTTTCACAAATAAGTAACATTGTAACTTTGCCTCTCAATAAAACACCAATTTCTTGTTTACTTGTTGATTTGTCTTTTTGATTTTATTGTTTATCAAACACCGGACTTCATAAAAAAAATTGCGGGCTTTTGATTTTCTGTATCAAAAAGCCCTGGGCTTTGGCTCATATGAAAAAATTTTCAACCCCTGCTTAGCTCAGCTCTCTCTTCTCTTTTGGAGGAATTTTATGAAACCATCTTGATCCAAAGGTTGATCCATGCTTATCGTAAAAGTGAAGGTTGCAAAGGATGCATGTTTGAAAATCCCAATTGCATTGTTGTTTATTAGCCTTTTTTGAATAATTCTAGTTTGGTAGAATTGGTGATTAATACAATTATAGTCTCTAATACATAGTTTTTTTATATAGTTTTTCTTTAAGAAGGAAAATAGGGGAGAAAGAGAAAAAGAAAAATGGTTGTTTAAATTTGTATACATTACATTTGCCAAGATCTTAAGTAAATTCACTTGTGATCGTTATAAAATGTTTTAGAGTTACATAACCGGAAATTTATATATATATATTTTTTTTGCATCATAATATAAGGATGTCGAATGTTGATGTAGTACAAGTAATCATAGACCCAATGTTTTAAACAATACATCTGTTGCCAACTCTTACTAATCTGTGTATATGTGTACTTTTTTTTCCTTCATCTTTTTTTTTTCTTCAAGAACACTGTTTTGAGTCATGATTAGTAAATTAACATTCCCTGGGATAATCGTGTTTACATTCTGCCTTCATCTGCCTCTTGGTATGTAAAAAATCTGGACTATATTCAAAATAATGCTTTTGCCTTTTTGGCGAGTTTCTGACAAAGATCATGCTTGAACATTAATATTTTGTAGTTTGGCATTTTTAAGACTTCTATATACAGTAAAACCTTAGATTTCTGCCACTGTCTGTCATATCAAATGAAAGGGGTTTAGCAATAAGTTGAAGCTGTATTAAGTATTCCTATGCATAATATAAAATGGTTCATTTTTTCTTAACTATGCCTTTCATGAAAAATGTAATATATTTGGTTCCATGGTAAAACCTACTACTAGTTTGATCTACCAAAGGATCTTATTTAGGGCATTGATCATGTGATTTTTTATCAAAGGCGAAGCAACATCAACAAGGTCGACAAAGCATTATTTCTGACGACGGAAGCAGCGATACAGTAAATAAACACACAAGTTGATTAAATATATCATTTATGACTGCATGAAGGAATAAATAACATTATTACAAATAGATCTAGCTCTGTCTTGATGGACACAATTCAACAATTTCGTTCTCACACAAAACATTTTCTTTCTGTTGACATCATTGTTTCTTACATGTAAGACTTCCACACATGCTCAAGGCTGATAATAAACATTTGATTGAGTTGCCCCAAGCTTTTAGGAAATCCATTTAGTATGGCATTATAACAAGCTTTTGCATTTAGTGGCATTATAATGAGAGTAAACATGGAGTGGGATTTTGTCAAAATATTACATGGAGTACTGTTATAATATGTGGTATTACACAAAGTGTAACCAGGTTTTTTACATGGATTGGCAAATTAATCAAGATTTTGCATGAAGTTTCTTAAAAAAATAAGCTATGATATACATTTTTTGCATTCAACTAAGTTTGGTAGCATTATAACTAAGGGTCACATTATGGCTGGGGTTTGCATACATAGAGGGGCATTATAATATATAAGGTTGAACATGGAATAATGGTATAATTAGGATCTGCTGTATATAATTGCATTCCTTATATGTTGCAGTTTTGGCTTCTTTAATAAAGTAATCCCACGCTATAAAGATGTTTATTTCTTTAACAAGATCTTTGATTCAAACAGAATTATTATTCATGTATTTTAAGTTGGCAAACTTTTCAGGTAGACGATTTGGTCTAAATAAAATGTTTTATTTAGGAATTTAATACTGATCCGTTTACATAATGAACATTTTGAATACATGTGTGTCCTGTTTTCGTAAATGTACATGAATGCCAGTAAACCATGTCAATATTTAGAGGGAAAAAAAAAAAAATAATAAAAATAAAAATAAATACTAGTAAATAAAAATTAAGTAAAAAAAAAAAAAAAATAAAAAATAAAAATAAATAAATGAATGAATGAATGAATGAACAAAAAATAAATAATATATTTTTTTAAAAAATAATAAAAAAAAATGCTGTCCTGAATTGAAGGAAGTTGTAAAATTATTGAAATTAAGAATTTAAGATGTTTTGGTGTCTAAAAATATATGAAATATATATTAAATGTTTTTTCATAGTTTTCCAAGGTTAGACCTGAAATACTTGGCTCCGAACGACTTCTTTTTATAATACTGATGTTGTCATTTCCAAAACGCCATCTATTTCAGGTCTTTGTTCAAGGTTTGACTTTAACTTTGCAGAAGATATTTATTTTTTTCATAAAATTTCTATTTTCATACATACTAAGATGATCTTCTACCTAAAACATGATTACAAAGGTGTAATAATGTAACTTAATTCAATTCTTAAATCTTTCATAAATGAACAGTGCCAATCAGCAGATTCCATCTTTTTTCATAAACAAGAGTTACCTCCCTTCGCTTAAAAAAAATGTCATATTGTCTATGATTTTTTTATGGTAACTTGCTTTAGAAGCATGTTACCTCCATTGCCACGATTAGGCCGATTATATCTCCTACATGTACCTGAAACCTTTCAAAAAAAGGTGAAATGATGCAACTAACTTAAAATTCTCTAATCTTTCATAACTGTACAATGCAAATCAACAGATTCCACCTTTTTCACAAACAAAAGTTACCTCCCTTTAGTTAAAAATGTCATGGATTTTAACTTTCAACTCATTTATGGTAACTTGCTTCTGAAGTCTTTTACCTGCACTGTCATGATTTAGCTAATTTTATAACAGACTGGTAATACTGGTACTACAGTTAAACTTGTCCATAAAAAAGTAAAGCTTGTGCTTGGGTGTCTTCAACAATTGAGATCAGATTAGGTAACTGAAGCTAAGAGCAAAGTGTACTGTAGATTAACACTGCAGTGCTTTGCTTGAAAGATGGTTAAAACGAGGATATCTGTGTCCACAGAAAATGCTGCTTTTAAAAGATTTTTTTTTTCAGCATTCAGCAGTATCAGAGATAATACTAAAACCTGTAAAAGAAGACTACTTTGTGTCATTTCCTGTTTTAAAAATATGTGAAAAGAAATATCTGTTAGTTTTTAAAATGTCAGTTTTTAATTTGTATGAAATACCCACAAAACAGTAACAAGATGATTGATGCTTTAAATCTTCTAAGAAAAAAAAAAAAAAAAAAAAAACAATAAAAAAAAAACACTCTTGAATATGCTTGATGCACCTTTAAAGTATAAAATGCCACTTTCGGTCAATCATTCTTAAAAAAAAATTATTACTTGTAGTGTTATTGCATATTAAAGTAATGCCAGGGTCAGTTTGACTACATAAAAAAATGACAGCACATAGACATGTAACCTTTACTCTATAAAATTTTATGAGGTTTTTGGTCAATTATTAAAGATTATGTAATGTTTCCAACTGACTTCAGTCTCTAAATACTAAGGGGTTTTTTTTTTTATTAGGGCATTATCTGAATCCTGACAGATCTGGACAGACTCATTTAATATTAGCTTAGTCGTTACATTTGCCAAACTTGGTCATTGTCTGGACCTCAGTTTTGGTTTGGCTCAAGCCTGGTTTTAAATTTAAAATGCTTGGAAGTACATATATTTATGTAGTTTTGAAATGTCTTTTGTGAAAAGCTGATGTCTATTGTAACAGGTAATGTCACAGTATGAACTTATCTAAATAAATCAATCAATCAATCAACAAAAAAAATCACAATTTTTAAGACATTTATTTAAAAATCAGAGAGAGAGAGAGAGAGAAAGAGAGAGAGAGAGAGAGAGAGAGTTGTATGTCAATATGACACAATGAAATTATTGATGATGAAATACTGCTTAATTTCGTGTGTGTGTGTGTGTGTGTGTGTGTGTGTGTGTGTGTGTGTGTGTGTGTGTGTGTGTGTGTGTGTGTGTGTACATGTGTGTGTGTGTTTCTGTCAGTGTGTGAACTGACACTGAATGCAGCAGTCTAGTAATATATTCAGTTATTTGGTTAATGAACAGACATGAGGCCAGTGTAGCAGACAGTCATTGATCTCTCCACCTGACTGTGATAGACTTATGTATTGGATTATGTTTATATTGTAAGACGAGGCAAGGCACATTATCTACTGTCTGTGATCCTAAGCTTACAGTTAGCATGATTAGCATTAGTATTTTGTTATAGTTTAAGGCTGTATACTTATACATATGCATGGTCAGTCAATCGGTCAGTATTTTTATAGTTATAGTCTGGATTTAATCATCTTTAGAATAAATATCTATATACATAAGGTAAAGATCTGTGTGTCCAGTCTGTCTACATGTATTATGGCTAGACAGTTTGACCTGGAGGATTAAAGCTTTAAACTGTGTATACTCTCTATATTGTAGTATAGCTGTTTGAAACTGCATTGGTGTATTTTTTCTATATTTTACTGATTCTTTGGAAATTGACTTTCTCTCCTCTTCTCTCTCTCTCTCTCTCTGTGTGTGTGTGTGTGTGTGTGTGTGTGTGTGTGTGTGTGTGTGTGTAACTACTACTGGTAGACTTTTGTGACCATATCTTATGCACTATCTATGACTTCTAAACCTAGTTTTTTAATAACGTGAGATAAGTTGAGAATCTTATCAGTGTTATAGTAATGGTTTTGAACAAATTTTGGTTGAGGTAAATAATTTTAAGCCAGAAAAAAAAAAAGAAAAAAGAAAAAAAAAAAAATATATATATATATTTATATATACAGTAAAACTTTGATCGCTCGAACGTCGTTGCCTCGAATACCCCGGATAACTCGAAGTCATCTGTTGGTCCCGACCAATTTCCTATTATATCCTATGTAAATAAACCTCGATGGCTCAAACTTTGTTAACTCGAATACCCCCTGCTCGCTCGAACAATAAATATTTTTCAAAAGTATAAAGTTAGTCAAAATTCAATTTCTTTTGCTCAAGTCAAAATTCCAATTTCTTTCGCTCGAATACAGTTTTTGCTAGAAGGACATATGTTGGTCATTGTAAACAAAACACAAGCTCAAGCCATATGACAGATTTCATCAAAAGGAATAGAGAGAAACGTAATGATGAATCTAGACAGTTACCTAAAATTAATTAATTATTAATTTACCTACTAAGGGAATGTCGATTTGCTCAGTTCTTTAATCCCTTAATCCGATTACGACATGCGGAATTGTTTGATCGCTATTTTTAAAACACCTCAGTCGCTCGTGCCTTATAATTGCACATCAGGATTCTGTAATTTACATGCCCTTGGAATATGTATAGTATGTATATTAATGTGAATTATCGTTATTTCCCGTGATTAAAACGACCGGATGATTGCGTTTTGTATTGTTTTTCTTTAAAGTATTACATGTGCAACAAAGAATAAAGTAAGTTTATTTTGTATTATCACCTGTTGAAATTAAAATAAGGTGCCATATTCTAACCCCGTAGCCATATAACCAACATCATACGGCAGATTGCAGATTAACATGTAATTTTTTGAAATGAATTATGTATTTTAATTGGGACATGTTATTCTTTTTTATTTATTTTTTTTTCAATATTTCGTGATAAAAAATGGAATTTTAATTCGGACTTTTCATAATTTGACCTTTTAGTTTATTTACATGTAAAACAAATTTAAAGATTCTTTAACAATCGGTAAACATGAGAACGTGAACCTCCAGTCATATCTCGATGTTCGATCGCTTGAACCCACCGATGGCTCGAATATTTAGTCGTAGTCCCTTGGACTTCGAGCCATCGAAGTTCCACTATATATATATATATATATATATATATATATATATATATATATATATTAATTAAAACTTTGATCCTTCAAAGAGTCTTTGATTAAGGTGAACTCTGAAATGCATAATGTACATAGATTTTATATTAACGTGGTTTACTTATTTTAATGAAATGTAAGATGAAGTTTAAAATAGCGGCACTATGGTGCTTTACTCCTTAATCAAAATTCTTTCACTCATACAGAGAAAACCGGAGTGCCTGAGAAAACCTCCAAGAAAACATACTAAAAACCTTTCTCACTTTAGGATTTGTTGAAGTGATATTCTAACCTAGGTAATTAGAGGCAATATGATTTACAGGTTTTTCTATAAAAATTATATTTATACAACTTATTCAACGTGTGTATGGTACAACACATACAGGTAATAATTATCCTGACAGTTGTCTGTTTATATGCATAACTATTACACATCAAGATCAATATTGTCTCATGACCTTTGACCTACAAGATATTGCTGACGATGATGATGATGATGAAAACAACCCATTGCCAGGCGAAAAAAAAAAAAAAAAAAAAAACAAATACTCTTTATTGGGAAAATGTTGATTTGTTGTATTTCTTGTCTGAAGGTTATACTGTATCAAAAGATTTATTCTGTGACAAGGTTTTAAATATCTGTCTGGTGTTTTTAACCAAGTGACACTCTTTGTCAATTAATTCTTTTGGTTTAGATAAGTAAGGTATCAATTCAGAAAAAATAAGATGTAAGTTATGGGTTTGTTACTGGCTCGTGTCTTAAATCTTTCATATTAATATGGTGATTTTTTTGATATTGTGTAGCTTGGTAAGTAAAAAGGACACTATAAGTTAGTGGTTTTGTGTTTGAGGCCTGGCTTTGTCTGGATCATCTTTGTCAAGTAAGAAGTAAGGGGTAATTGTTTCCCAATGAATTTTGGAAACTTTTTGTTAGCTCACCTGGCAAAGCCAGGGTGAGCTTATGGAATGGTAAAGCGTTCGTGCGTGCGTGTGTCCGTCCGTAAACTTTAATCTTCTTCTCTGAAACCAATAGGCCAAATCAAATGAAATTTGGTAAGAAAGGTTCTTAGTTGCTATAGATTAAAAATCTTATCCGACATGTCTATCGGAAATCCAAGATGGCTGCCGTTACTATAAATAGCATAAACCTATAAATGGCCATAACAGGTTTATTTATGTACCGATTTTGTTGAAATTTGACACATAGATAATTGATGTCGGGGGATTAAACATATGTAACGGGTTTCGCTGTACGATTTTTAGTTTTTGCAATAATTATTTAATATGCAAATAAGGTCTATTTTTAGCTTTGAAAATCTTCTTCTCTGAAAGTACATGGCCAATTGAAATGATATCGAGTGTGGAAGGTCCTTGTGTGGTATAGATTCAAAATTGTATCCGACATGTTTGTTGGAAATCCAAGATGGCTGCCGTTACTAGAAATAGCAAAAATCGAAAAATGGCCATTATGTGTTTATTTATGTCCCAATTTTGTTGAAATTTGAAACATAGAAAATAGATGTCGGGGGATAAAACATATTTAACGGGTTTTTTCGTATGGTTTTTTGTTTGTACAATAATTACATAATATGCAAATAAGGTTTATTTTTAGCCGAAATCTTTGAAAATCTTCTTCTGTGAAAGTACATGGCCAATTGAAAGGATATTGAGTGTGGAAGGTCCTTGGGTGGCATAGATTCAAAATTGTATCTGACATGTTTGTCGGAAATCCAAGATGGCTGCTGTACTATAAAAAGCAAAAATCTAAAAATGGCCATTATGGGTTTATTTATGTTCCGATTTTGTTGAAATTTGAAACATAGAAAATAGATGTCGGGGGATAAAACATATATTACGGGTTTTTCCATACGATTATTTGTTTGTGCAATAATTAAGTCATATGCAAATAAGGTTCATTTTAAGCTGAAATCTTTGAAAATCTTCTTCTCTGAAAGTACATGGCCAATTGAAATGATATCAAGTGTGGAAGGTCCTTGGGTGGTTAAGATTCAAAATTATATCCGACATGTCTGTCATAAAACCAAGATGGCTGCCGTTACTATAAATAGCAAAAATCGAAAAATGGCCATTATGGGTTTATTTATGTACTGATTTTGTTGAAATTTGAAACATAGAAAATAGATGTTGGGGCATAAAACATATATAACATGTTTTTCCGTACGATTTTTTGTTTGTGCAATAATTACGTAATATGCAAATAAGGTTTTTTATTAGCCGAAATCTTCTGAAAGTACATGGCCAATTGAAAGGAAATTTATGATAAATAGTGCTTGAAATAATAGAAAATAAGGATATTGCTAGTGAGTTTGTTTACATTTTACTGATTGGATATATTTAAAAAGAAAAAGCAAAGAACAAAATAAGGGTATTCCAGGTGAGCGATACAGGCCCTATTGGGCCTCTTGTTGTAGTTTTGTAGGCATATAGGGAGTTTATTACTCCTGTCAGCATCGTATCCTATTATCACAGATAGAGCCTACACAGTACCTGTCCTTCATTCTCTGAGCCAGCATCATATCCCTTTATCACAGATTTAGCCTACATAGTACTGCCCTTCATTCTCCTGTCAACATCGTATCCCATTATCACAGATTGAGCCTACGCAGTACCTGTCCTTCAGTCTCCGAGCCAGCATCGTATCCCATTATCACAGATTGAGCCCATACAGTACCTGTCCTTCAGTTTCCTTGCATGCTTCGTATCCCATTATCACAGATTGAGCCCATACAGTACCTGTCCTTCAGTTTCCTTGCCAGCTTCGTATCCCATTATCACAGATTGAGCCCATACAGTACCTGTCCTTCAGTTTCCTTGCCAGCTTCGTATCCCATTATCACAGATTGAGCCTACACAGTACCTGTCCTTCAGTTTTCGTGCTAGCTTTGTATCCCATTATCACAGATTGAGCCTACACAATACCTGTCCTTCAGTTTTCGTGCTAGCTTCGTATCACATTATCACAGATTGAGCCTACACAGTACCTTTCCTTCAGTTTCCGTGCTAGCTTCGTATCCCATTATCACAGATTGAGCCTACACAGTACCTGTCCTTCAGTTTCCTTGCCAGCTTCGTATCCTATTATGACAGATTGAGCCTACACAGTACCTGTCCTTCAGTTTTCTTGCCAGCTTCGTATCCCATTATCACAGATTGAGCCTACACAGTACCTGTCCTTCAGTTTCCTTGCCAGCTTCGTATCCTATTATGACAGATTGAGCCTACACAGTACCTGTCCTTCAGTTTCCTTGCCAGCTTCGTATCCCATTATCACAGATTGAGCCTACACAGTACCTGTCCTTCAGTTTCCTTGCCAGCTTCGTATCCCATTATCACAGATTGAGCCTACACAGTACCTGTCCTTCAGTTTCCTTGCCAGCTTCGTATCCCATTATCACATATTGAGCCTACACATTACCTGTCCTTCAGTTTCCTTGCCAGCTTCGTATCCCATTATCACAGATTGAGCCTACACAGTACCTGTCCTTCAGTTTCCTTGCCAGCTTCGTATCCCATTATCACAGATTGAGCCTATACAGTACCTTTCCTTCAGTTTCCGTGCTAGCTTCGTATCCCATTATCACAGATTGAGCCCATACAGTACCTGTCCTTCAGTTTCCTTGCCAGCTTCGTATCCTATTATCACAGATTGAGCCTACACAGTACCTGTCCTTCAGTTTCCTTGCCAGCTTCGTATCCTATTATGACAGATTGAGCCTACACAGTACCTGTCCTTCAGTTTTCTCGCCAGCTTCGTATCCCATTATTACAGATTGAGCATACACAGTACCTGTCCTTCAGTTTCCTTGCCAGCTTCGTATCCTATTATGACAGATTGAGCCCATACAGTACCTGTCCTTCAGTTTTCTTGCCAGCTTCGTATCCCATTATCACAGATTGAGCCCATACAGTACCTGTCCTTCAGTCTCCGAGCCAGCTTCGTATCCTATTATGACAGATTGAGCCTACACAGTACCTATCCTTCAGTTTCCTTGCCAGCTTCGTATCCTATTATGACAGATTGAGCCTACACAGTACCTGTCCTTCAGTCTCCGAGCCAGCTTCGTATCCTATTATGACAGATTGAGCCTACACAGTACCTGTCCTTCAGTCTCCTTGCCAGCTTTGTATCCCATTATCACATATTGAGCCTACACAGTACCTGTCCTTCAGTCTCCGAGCCAGCTTTGTATCCCATTATTACAGATTGAGCCTATACAGTACCTGTCCTTCAGTTTCCTTGCCAGCTTCGTATCCCATTATCACAGATTGAGCCCATACAGTACATGTCCTTCAGTTTCCTTGCCAGCTTCGTATCCCATTATCACAGATTGGGCCCATACAGTACCTGTCCTTCAGTCTCAGAGCCAGCTTCGTATCCTATTATGACAGATTGAGCCTACACAGTACCTGTCCTTCAGTCTCAGAGCCAGCTTCGTATCCTATTATGACAGATTGAGCCTACACAGTACCTGTCCTTCAGTCTCCATGCCAGCTTTGTATCCCATTATCACAGATTGAGCCTACACAGTACCTGTCCTTCAGTCTCCATGCCAGCTTTGTATCCCATTATCACAGATTGAGCCTACACAGTACCTGACCTTCAGTTTCCTTGCCAGCTTCGTATCCTATTATGACAGATTGAGCCTATACAGTACCTGTCCTTCAGTTTCCTTGCCAGCTTCGTATCCCATTATCACAGATTGAGCCCATACAGTACCTGTCCTTCAGTTTCCTTGCCAGCTTCGTATCCCATTATCACAGATTGAGCCCATACAGTACCTGTCCTTCAGTTTCCTTGCCAGCTTCGTATCCCATTATCACAGATTGAGCCTACACAGTACCTGACCTTCAGTTTCCTTGCCAGCTTCGTATCCCATTATCACAGATTGAGCCTACACAGTACCTGACCTTCAGTTTCCTTGCCAGCTTCGTATCCCATTATCACAGATTGAGCCTACACAGTACCTGTCCTTCAGTTTCCTTGCCAGCTTCGTATCCCATTATCACAGATTGAGCCTACACAGTACCTGTCCTTCAGTTTCCTTGCCAGCTTCGTATCCCATTATTACAGATTGAGCCTACACGGTACCTGTCATTCATTCTCCGAGCCAGCTTTGTATCCCATTATCACAGATTGAGAAAGCTGCTTATTGATCAGACTGGTGTTATTTACTGATGATGATTCTATTTCTTATTTGTTTTATTTAATATAAGGAGTATATACTTTTTTTATTTCACTGAAAATATGGCATTGGATAATAAGATTTAGAGCCACAATAATATGTTAACAGTCATAGAATGATAATGGAAACCTGGAACAGGGGAAACAACTCTGACCTTTGGCTAGTGAATGACCCAACTGTTTTGCACTAGAAGCTGTCCAGTCTCAATTCGAACCATTGGTGGTGAAAGGCAGTGGTTCTTCAGCCTATATTTTACACCATTCTGATTTTGACGTCTCTGTACAAAAGAAAAAAACTGTCCCTAGTGTTGTAGAAACAAGTTCTTAGGTGTTGACATATCATCTATCTGGGTATAATTTAATTTGAATAAAATTTAGTGGTCATTTATTGCATATAATTTTTATTTTCAACTGTCACATGAAAAGCTAAATAGACTCTCTCTCTCTCTCTCTCTCTCTCTCTCTCTCTCTCTCTCTCT